>JAYJMB010003519.1:0-54328 GCA_036873735.1 Pouteria campechiana
AATGCATAAGTGCATACTTATCAATATACAATTAGAAGCCAATATACTTAACATCCAGTTAACCTTTACAACATACTATTTAAACTTTAAGAACATTCCAAATAACCAGCCATTCCTTCCCTTTTATAAGTGTCTTAGGATTATAATCAAACTCAACTTATCTCTCATTGGCCATTTCATCAAGTAACTAATAGATATAATGTAAATCATGACATCTCAACAAGAATTCTCAAGGAATTCCAATTCCAACCATATGCTATCATCATATAGCATAACCAGCATGTACTTATCTTCAGTAATAGTCTAATTAGACATTTAATCTAATCAATTTATGACTCATATGGCCTAAACACAAAAACCCTCTTTAACCTTTGCTTAGGGTATAGTCCAAAATTCATTTCCACTGATCCGAATTGACCCAAACATGCCTTAAAATATCATAATCCAGCATGTAAACATTTATCTAATGAAAATTTCAATGAAAAATCATAAAATCCCAAAATTTTACTATTCACAAAACTCCTAGCTCAGCAAAATTCACAATTTCTCATACCAAATCAAAATATCACTCTATTAAACCATTTTCCCATGAATTCATAATCATATACATCAATTAATCCAAAAAATCCACCATTTCCCAAAACCCTAAAAATCCAAAATCTGAGATTTGGTTAGGAGATTGGGTTTACCTATGCTTACGAATGTAGCTGTCTTCCCTAAAAGAATCATCAAGCTACCAACTCCTTGTAGCTTCTTCCATTTTGTGGAAATTTGACGTTTCTTCCATTTTCTATAGTTCAAATGGGTGCAAATTGGATTCAATAGAAAGATCACAAGTTTACGTAGCTAGACAAGATGATTTCCTAGTTAAAAAGGCTAGCAATCATGCAAAACAAGGCTAGGGCAAAAGGGAAGAAAGAACGGGGCAAAAAACTTAGAAGATAGTACAAGTTTGGGGCCTAATAGTCGGCCCCCATTTTTGTAATGTTGATTGGTGCTGTTGGCACCAAATTCGGCATAGTTGGCATCCCCTCTCTGCCACCACCTGTCCATCACAAAATTGATCGACGTTGTCAGTGCTAGTGTGCTGACTCCCAAAATAGAGGATTTTTCATCCACTTTTTCTTCCTTTTTTCTCATAATATTTTGCCATAATACATTTCATATAATCTTAACATTAAAAGACATATTTAATCCTCATTTTATGCATCATAAAAATATATAAAAATTTTTATCATATAAATCTAGATCATATGCAATATATGGCCTCATACTCAATTTCACAATTCACTCCATATAAAATATAACATAATTATACAAAATGTTTTCCTCAATTAACTTATAAGCAAGTCATATAATCATGCACATATGATTTTACTCGACTCAGTTTTATAAAATTTTTATATACTTCATAGATATATGACTCATTTCATCAAAAAATCTTATCTCCATTAATCAATACATAATTATCAAAAATTAACACCTTGGGTGTTACAAAAAGGTGGTAGGTTGTCTTGAGGTGGACCAGATCACAGTCCTAAATGCATAGATGTCTTCTTTAATGTACCAATTGGCTATAGCCAATTTTGCATCTAAAGGAGTGTCTAATGCAGGAGAATCATCTTCTTATTATCTACTAATTAAAGCATACATAACTATAGATCTAATTAGAGAAGTGGTATAATACATCAACAACAAGGGATATAGTAACTCTCAGGGGAACAACATGTAGAACCAATATTACCCAGGAAATTGAAGGAATTAGGATAATATGCCTTATTGCAATCCAAAGAACACAATGAACCATTCTTCTAGGTTTCAACCTCCACACTAATCTTAACCACTAGAGTAGAAGAAGCCATCTCTCGAAGACCTCATGAGCACTTTTGTGAATGAGAGTTGAGCAAGGTTCTCTGGCAATGAAGCAAGACTTGATAACATTGAAACAACAATGGAAAATATCAATACTTCGATCTAGTCTTTGGAAATGCAAATTTGGAAGATCACAAGCTTTTCGAACAGTTCAAACAAGGGTATTTTCCTAAGAAATACAAAGAAGAACCCAAGGGAGCATTGCAATGCCATAACTTTGACAAGTGACAGAGAATTGGAACCCCCAAGGATGTAAGAAGAGCCACGACCTTCCTTAAAAGTAGAGAGCCGGGATGTTGCACAAGGATAGAAAAATGAAGAGGAAGCAAAGAAGCAAGAAGACTCAAAAAGGGAGGACTACATGCCTGGGAGAATTACATTCTATGATAACCCTCCAATCTTGAAACCCCAACTGCCTTCTCCTCAATGATTTCAAAAAAAGAAAAGAAATTGATGAACAGTTCAGCAAATTCCTTAAAATCTATAAGAAAATTCACATTATCATTCCTTTTGCAGAAGCTTTGGAGCAAATGCCAAATTATGCAAAGTTTATGAAGGAAGTTATGTCTAAGAAAAGGAAGCTGGAACATATTACGATGAAGTTGACAATAAAGTATAGTGCCATTTTATAAAGAAAGCTCCCACAGAAGTTGAAAGATTTAGAGAGTTTTATTATTCCTTGTTCTATTAGCAATTCATCTTTTGAAGCATTATGTGATCTAGGTGCATCTATTAACTTAATGCCTTTATCTATATTTCAGAAACTTGGATTAAGAAAGGTGAAGCCAACCACCATCACACTATAATTGGCAGATAGGACTTTGTCTTGTCCTTGGGTAATCATTGAAGATGTGTGGTAAAAATATACAAACTCATCTTTTTAGTTGATTTTGTTGTCATAGACATGGAAGAAGATCATGAAGTGCCATTGATTTTTGGAACCATTTTTGGCAACTCAAAGGACTTTGATTGATGTGCAACATGGTGAGTTAACCTTGCAAGTTAATGACGATGAGGTAAGGTTTAACATTTATTGCTCTCTAGATTGTCCAGTTAAAAGGAATACGTGCAAAATGGTTGAGGTTTTGCATTCTATGGTTACTATTGAAAATGTTCAAGAACATTTCAAAAATTTTGTTGCAGATTTCATTAGCCAGCATATGATAGGTTAGAAGGAGGTCGTGGGTCACGTTCTAGCTTTGGATGCACTACAACAAGAGAAGCAAGAAGAATCATCAAGGGAAAGAGAAACTAAAGATAAATCAGGATTTGTCCAAGATTTAGATGGGTAGGTATAGAGGAAGTCAATGAAAAATACGTGACAAGGATGGGTTCAAGCATAAATTGGCACGGTCGATTACTACACCACAAAATGTTGAATGGAAGCAGATACCTCTGACTCTCAACAACGTATTTTTCGAGAAGGATGATACTTTTCCAATGATTAAGGAACCAAAGCACTGCAGAGACAATTTTCATTTCAAGGAACGAGGAAAACTATAGTCAGGCTGAGACTATAAATCAAGTGCTTCTTAGGAAGTAACCCAAGCTTTCAAACTATTTACTTTCTTTTATTTATTTCCATTAGCTTACTTTAGCTTTTGCAATTTAGCTTTTAGTTGGTTTTGTTTATTTTGGGTGATCCCTTCAAGAAGTTGTGCACTCCACCAAAAGCAACTATACACCATCAAAGGAGAGCATGTCCCCATGAAGAAGTTTCTTTTCTCCTTATTCATTATTTTTAACATTGAGGACAATGTTTGATTTAAGTTTGGAGTTATTTAGGGATGTTCATTCATTTTCATTCAATTCTGAACTTTTTTTCAAATTTTAGGTATAATTTGTTCGATGAGATTTATTTTGGATCATTTAGCTAAGAAAATTTGAGAGCAATTGTGTGAAATTGATAAAATTGAATGGGATTGGGTTACTTCTCTCTTGATGATCATTAGCTTATACTTAGTCTTTTATTACCATTGCACATGATTTAGAAGGAAGGAGAGGCACTACCTTGTGATTGAAATATTCTTGTAATAAGTATTTATTCTTCATGAATGATGAAATTTTTATTGAGCACATTACGTTAAGATCATGTGAAGTGTATGTGCATTAGTTGATAATTTTGTTAATTTGGTAATATCTTTTGATCTACATGAGTATGCTAAAATTTGTTTGATTATCTCTCAAGGCAAAATTCTAGACTACATGTTTTCTTGGAAACAATTTAGGCATTTTTTGATCAATTTGAGCCTTTCAAGCTAACCTATTACATTCATGTCACTAATGTTCCCATTGAGCCTTATCAAAGAAGGGCATATGCAAAGCATGCAAAATACCTCCATGTAACTTTTCTTTCTTTAGCCTCATCATCAAGATGCTTTCAACCTTAAAAACCATATTTCACCTATTAAAAGACATGTTCCATACACATGGTTGTTTAAGATGTATGAGTGAAGCAAAAGAATATAAGTCTAAGGGAATTTAAAAGAAAAATGCCAAAAGAAAAAGAAAAGGACAAAATGAAAAGAACTAGTAAAGATTTATCTTTCAGATGGGGGGATCACATTCCAACAAACTTGAAAGAAAATAAGTTTAAGTGAGCAGTATTAATACAGCCTATAAAATGAAAGTGAAGAGCAAACAAAAAGTAAAGAGTATGAACGTTCATGTACAAATTCATTCATGATCTCTTACTTTGTGAATCCTTATTACTTTTCTTTCATTAGCAAAACCAAAGGCCGCATTACATGCTTAACAAAGACCTATTGATACAAGTGGATAAGCTTTTCTATATTAGTGGAGAGGGATTATGAAAAGCAACCCTATGAGATGTTTTTATGGTGATTATTAGAATCAGTGAATTGAATATTTTTGATTGAAAAGTATGCATATAACATGAGATTAACAAAGCACATACACATTTTCACTTCATGAAGAGATTGATGATGCATGAGATTCATGAGATTGGTTGACTAGTGCTTTGAACAATTCCTAAGTTACGTGTATATGTGTAATTTGGCCTAGCATGTTCTTGTATGATTAATAGAGATTACCTTGAATGTCTCATGAGACATGATTGTTGTTTTGCTCAAGGATGATCAAAAGCTAATTTAGGGGTATTTAATGAGCTCATAATATACCATGTTTTAATGCCAAAATTCACATATTTTGAAACATTATTTGATAGGATTTTATAGGTTCAAAACTACATTTGATGAAATATTACACTTAATGGTGTTATTTAGTTTTTCAGATAACAAATCATGTTAAAAAGAAGCTGAATGTGAAAAAGCACTACTTTGATGCTATTTCTAGTACCAATTGAGACCAATTTAGGAAAAATGGTAAACATAAATGTTGAATTTCTTCAAGTTATCTATCTAAAAAATCAAGAATCATCAAATTTCAAGATAATATGTGGAAGCTATGGCCATAAAACTACAACTATATCTAACCTTAATCCAGTTTTAGATGTGCAAAAAATGGTATCACTTGTAATCCAATTTTGGCATATTTTGATGATGATTTCATAAACATGTTCAACATGACAGTTGTATATGTTATATTATCTTTCTAATGCATCAAAAATCATATGATTATGAGATTATATGAGGAAGATATGGTCAAAATAGTCAACATATCTCTGATGGATAGCAACTTGGACACTACAGTGTCCATTTCCAGGCCATGGCATCCAACTCTAGGCTGAGCCATCCAAATCGTTCAATGTAGCTTGTAGAGGCAAAAATTTCTTAGCTGTGGTGTCTATTTCCAAGCCAAAGTGCTGGTTCAGCAACCTTATGCACATGCGAATTTTTAACCCCAACCTTTGCACGATAAAACCTTGTTTTTGGGGGTTTTTTGAGGGAGTTCCTTTGGATAGGTTTTGGGAAGTATTTTCAAGGGTTTTAGAAGCTTTTTGGAGGTATTTTGAAGAAAATAAGATTGGGTCTTTGAAGATCAAGAGCAAGAATGCAAATTCAAGGATTGGAAGTTAAGCAATAAGGGAAACATCTTGGTTTTCTTTATTTCAATTGCTTTCTTTCTTTGTATCTTGGATTTGATTTTGGGAATTCAAATATGATGATGTTAAATGGTCATTTGATTGATTATTCTTACATCATGTCTAGTTAATTTCCCTCTTTCTAGAGGGGAGATGGATTTGTTGCAGAATTGATGGTATAATCAATGAATTGCTTGATTTATCTTGCCATTGGTTTTTTTGTGACGTCTTGAGATTAATGCTTTTAATTTATTGGTCATTTATTTAATGATATAGTATTTAGGCTTTGACACTCAAGAGAGATAACCCCGAATATGATCTAGGCATCACAACATAAATTCATAAATGACTCGAGAGAGTTTCTAGCTTGATGAATGTAATGCCCCGTACCCCCACCCTATGCATTTTGATCATCTGATAGCTTATGCTCTATTGGGCCTATGTAGGATGTTACCACTTCCCTTTTTCTTAAGGAATGTCTTCCTATAAATTCACTATTTCATAATTTTTAATGGAACAATTCTGCCAAAAATTGGCCAGAGTCTCCTCTAAATTATTAAAATTTAAAACCTGATATACAAACATTCAAACTCATAATTTCTAATTATCAATATTCACAATTCTAAATCATACATAGAACTGTAATTTCAATAAATATAATTTAACTCATAATTAACTCACCAACCAAATCTTCCCATAGCCCAGAATCTGTATCATACCATGATGGTAATAAATACTATAGGGAACTACATCATGCTATCACAATATTTACAATCATATAGTTACAATATGATTTATAATTAATTACCAATATACAATGGGATTCCAATCCCAACATATAGTCATACCATACAAAATATGTCTTCTAATCTTGCTTACTAATCCCAATTCACAGTGGAGATTCTTCACTTGTCCTATCAACTAAAAATTAAAAAGAAAGACATGAGTCTAGGCAACTCAGTAAGTAGCCATAATTAATAGAAATCAATTCAAAATTTACATAATTTAATTCAATCATGATCAAAGAGATAATGAGTCAATCATATTATGAGGACTTTGCCCTCATTATTCTAATTCATATTCTACGTCCATCAGGCGTATCCAAACATACAATTTTGTATATGCAACAAAATAACTAATCAGGGCATGGCTTTTCTCCCCTGAATCCATAATATATACACATATATGCTCCTTCGATTATCCAATAAACTATTTCAAACCAAATAAGTATAACTTAAGGGAATATCTATTATTCCCGTACTATATCCTTTATTAATTCATATAGAATCTCATTTACAAGAATAATCAAATACACACAACATCAACTAGCATTACCTAATTCAATTTAAGGGATATTAGTTATCCCTAGTATTTATGCTATCACAAACCAATATAAACATCTATTATCACAAATGTGGGATATTCAATATCCCCAATCAAAACACACAAGCCATAATTCAATTCAATGGGATATTTCTCATCAACAACCAATCATTCATTGGAACCAAAACAAGGGGCATCTACTTACCTTAGGCCTTTAGCTCCAACCATCCCTTTCTAGTTCTAAGCATTTTAATCCTTCTTAGATCATCCTGTACATGGTAAAATCTCATTCATTTACAAACCTAACTTGAACTAGTTCATTTCAAATCACTGATTTAGATACTATGATTGATTCATTGCTAATCTATTATACTTTCCAAATATATAATTACGTACACATCAATACACAATCAAAAGCAACATATCCAACATCTAGTTAATCTGTACAACACACCAATTAAACTCTAAATACATTTATTCTATAAGGGTCTTACGGTCATAATCAAACTCAATTTATCCCTCGTTGGGACATTTCATCAATTAGTTAATAATTCATCACATCTCCACAAAAATTCTCAAGGAATTCCATGTGAAACCATATCCTATTATCATATAGCATAAACGACATATAATTAACTTTAATAACAATCTAATTAGATATTTAATCCAATCAATTTATGACTTACATGGCTTAAACACAGAAACCCTCTTTAACCCTTACTTAGGGCATGGCTCAAAATTCATTTTCACTAGTCCAAATTGAATCAAACATGTCTTAAAATATCATAATCATGCATTTAATTATTTATCCTATGATAATTTCAACAAAAATCACAAAATCATCAAATTTCATTATTCATCAAAACCCTAGCTTTGCATAATTCACAATTTCTCATGCCATATTATGAAAATGACTCTATCAAATCATACTCCCATAAATTCATAATCATATTCACCAATTTAAACCCAAAAATCCATCATTTCTCAAAACCCTAAAGATAAAAAATTGGAGATTTGGTTGGGAGATTGGACTTATCGTGGCTTATAAGCATAGCCATCCTCCCCAAATGCATGACCAAGCCCCTAGCTCCATATTGCACCTTCCATTTTATGAAAATCTAATGTTTCTTTCATTTCTTGCAGTTCAAACCACCGAAAGTTGGGTTCAAATGAAAGATCACTTGATTTACTAGCTAGGTAAGATGATTTCCTAGCTAAATAGGCAAGAAGGCTAAATGGGGTTTGGGCATGAAAGGGGAAAAAATGGAATGGAGCGGGAGAAAAACGGAATGGGCCTAGTCAGAAATGCCCAAGCCATATATATATAGCTGCTGACTGGCACCGCTGGTGCCACCTCACTGCAATGCTACCATGCCAAGATCGATCCAGCGCCGCTGACGCCACCTTGTTGGCTGGCTTTTTCCTCCAAAAGTTTATTGATTTTTCTCCAATTTATTCCATTTCTTTTTCATATATTTTTAGACCATAATATTTTTCATATATTCTAACATTAAAGTATATATTCAATCCTCTTTTATATATCCTCAAAATACATCAAACATGGTCCTCATAAAATAGCAACTTATCCTCAATTTCACCTTCATTCTTATGCATAATGGAGAAAATTTTTCACTAAGGACAATTACAATGTATTGAAATACATCATTATCCAAAAAATTAACACCCTGGGTGTTACAATGAAATCATTTCAAAGAATCATAGATCTTCTGCATTCCTAATGTTCTGATTTTTATAGGGATATTAAAATTAGAATGTTAGGAATAGATACTTGATTTGGCACTCAGGAGAGGGAGTTGAGTGTTTTTACATTCTCGATATATAACCAATAAAATGATCAACTTGGAATAAGTTGAAAATGTTGAACCAAATGGTATGTATGGAAAACAACCAAGTTTCGATGATGAACAACAATATGTGAGTGGACACTTGTAGTACTGATAGTTGTGTTTCCAAGTATTGGAGAAATAAATATAAATGATATATAAGGAAGCAACTCAAATATAGTGGATGACGTATATAGAGAATACATTAGTAAGGAGATCTACTATAATGAAAGAAGATCTAAATGCTCAAAAAGAATGACACTTAAACTTTGAAAAAAAGCCATGATACTCAAGCCTCAATGAATAACCAAATAAATCCTCTACAGATAAAGTCTATATCAGATTACACCTACCTCAGCAAGACTCAGACAAATCATTCCATGAATAAGTCAGATAAATTGCTCATATACAACATTTATCCATAACACGAAGATGAATTCGAATTGCAAAAGTAGAGATGAAATAGAATTGAGCTTAAACAAATGAAGAGCTAAATATGAAGTCCAACTAAGCAAACATTTGTCTCTCATATGAAGTCTGTTAACCACCAAAAGAAGAACAGGGAACTCATTTACAACTTACTACAGATGAAGTAGAAGACAAAGTAGAAGTGACACAATACCACAGATGAACAACTTACTTTGTCTACCATCTTCCTTGCAAATTCATTTACTACTTGCAACAAATAAACCAACAAATGATCTACTAGAAAGGTGGTTTGTCTGTGCCTCTATAGTTCATCTATTACTTCCATCAAACAAATCAGCAGACGAACTGCTAGAAAAATATCATCTGCACCTTGCAAATTCATCTGTAGCTCTATGCAGACAAACCAATAGATGAAGTCAATTCGTCAACTATGAAGAAGCCTTGTCCTTATCAACAAGAGTTGTCTATTACTTATAACAAACAAACCAATAGATAAAGCTACTTTGTCTAGTGAAAGAACTTCGTCTGATGAAAGAACTTCATCTGATGAACCGTAAGAGAAGAATTTCGTTTGTGCCTCTATAATTCTTCTATTACTTATAATAGACAAACTAGAAGATGAAGTAAAAGTGCTAAAATAAACTTAGGAAAATTTATAAAGATGAAGTTGCCTACTCTATCTTATGGATCTACTCAGAGCCAATTTATTTGTTACTTACAAGAGACAAACTGGACTTGATCAGACAAAGTCCTTAGATAAATTATGGTCGAATTACTATAGCACATCATAACGAGTAGAAGTCACTTATACTAGTCAATATTAGTTGTACTCTCTAGTCAAACCTTCACTTGAAGTAGATTTTGTTAAACATCAGACAAACCAAGCTTAGCTAAAGATGGAAAGAAATTTAAAGGAAAACAGTCTTCGCTTTAACAAAGATTGCAACTCTTAGAGGCAAAGTACCTTCAAGTTTAATGTGCGTCTTTCCAAAAGAATGAAAGAGTCAATCATATAGAAAGTCTTCATCTAATGTTTACCAAAACTAAAAAATGTATCTTCTTAAAAGATTGTGCTACATGCTTTCCAGTTAGAACAAGTTTATCAAGAAGATAGCTTTACAATGGGAGAAAATTCAGAATAGTCTTCAACATTCAATGAAAGCCATCTGCCTTCAATTGGCAGAAATTTTTGAAGTAGTATAAAGGTAGTGTAGTGTCAATGAAGAAGGATGAGGAAGCTAAGAAAAATATGAAAAGGAGAAAAGAGCTTAAATGAGTAACCACTCTCAATTAGACAATGCTTTCTCCAAGATAATCAATCTCTATTGCATTGATAGATGATGAGCCACAAAGATCTATCTTAATCACATTTATGGAGTATTGATATCTATTATGATTCAACAAGTAATCATTTTATATGTGCTTAAACTCAATACCCATCAGCCTAGTATAGAGGCAAAGTAATGTACAACTAGAGTGTTGTTAATCTGCCATATGAGTTTGGGGCGAGCTCAGGAAAACTGCATTACAATGAGTTGTTGGTTAGCTCTAGAAAACCATCAACTTTACTGGTGATCTTCGAAACCAGTTAGTTTCTTGGTGAGCTCATGAAAACTAGAAGAGTGCTATGAGTACTGCGTTTATGCCTCTTAGAGTCAGAATCCAAAAGAGCATTGGGAATGCTTATTTATGCCACCTAAAGTGGGAATCCAGAAAAGTGTTGGGAGCGATAATGTATTCCGTTATAAGTGATAGTGGAACATAAGGCAAAATGTGTTTGCTCTTAAAAGAGTGGACACAGGGATGGGTGCCTAAACCACTATAAAAATTATTGTGTGTATTGTCTGCTTGATTGCTTTACTTTGAATACTACTATCCTATTATTATATCACACATATGACACACACACACAATAACCTGCTTGAAATGAGAACAACTAGGGAAAGCTGAATTTGTGGGTGGAGCAGACACCATGATTGAACGAACAACTATGAAAATCTCATATGCATTACAATATCATTTATGCTCAGCACATTAATTTTTATTTAGCTACAATTTTCATATGCTCAATTAACCCCTCCCCTCTTAAGCTATCTACACCATAGGAACAACAAGTGGTTTCTAAGTAGGCTTTGCAAGTTAATCTTGACTATCAAAATTTAACTTGTGAAGAGATTCCCATGCCCAAACTGTTCCACAACACTCCTACTCAGGGACAAGTTATTTGCAAACCTGTATACATTAATGATATCTATTATAGATTCTGAACATTCAAAATACTTATTTCTCACTAAGTTTGATAGAATATCTATGCATAGCTTTGTTAAAGATGTATTAGAAATTATATATGACAAAGTTAACAAGGTCTAAAAGACCCAAGTAATTGACTCTATGTACGAGCTACAGGAATAAGAGAAATCAGAAGAATCAACTTATGAGAAATACAGAGGAGCTAAAGATCGCCAAGTAAGCATTTTTTCAATATCAGAACAATTCAAGACAATGAGGTAACCTTCGAATCTAAAGTTTCAAACTTTTAAGAAATTTATGATGATTTTAAAGCTTTGATTAAATTGCTTCGAAAATTAAGAGTATATAATTCTTAATCATTTATGCATACACTGCACATTAAGTTGTCTACAAAAAATGCTCCAAACCATATGCTCCTCATTGTTTCACTCATGCACATGATATAAAGATTAGCCATTTAAATATTTACAAATTACAATCTCCTAATCATAAGTGAGCCTCACACACAAAATCAAGCTCTTAGACAATCATGCTTATCTTGGATCAAAAATAAATTGAAAATCACATCATTTCATATCTACCCACAGGCGAAGTCACTAATTTGTCTGTAGGTTTGTCCTCTTGGCTCCATTTTTCATTTGCTTATCTCGCTTCCAAGAACCCCCAAGATCATCACATCAAAACCCTAAACCTCAACTAATGGAGATGGTAGATTCAAGAACTATAGAGATGACTACACCATCCATAACCAGTGGAAAAAGAAATAGAGAAGAGTCAGAGGAAATACATTCATCTCAGAAAATTAGAGTGTGGGAAAATTGACTCCCAAGGGTAACTTTCCAAAATAATGAACAAAGTTACCAAGAATATATGAATAAATATGTTAATAGAAAGGTGTTGAAGGGTAGAGCTATTGATTTCAAAATCTTTGAAAAGATTAAGTTAGAAATCCATTATTGGATAAGCTTTCAGGGATGGAAAGATTTTATGAATCGCAGAGATGGAAGTTATGCTAGAATAGTAAAAATAATCCTCTGCAACTATAACCCTAAGCTTAAGAAATAGTTGATTAGAGACAAGGAAATAGATCTTTCTCCTGAAAGCATCAGAGAGTGTTTGAATCTTCCCATGATTGACAAGCTAATGTTTGAATGGCCAACACCTAGAAGAGAGCTGTTCTCATAGCCAACAGGGATGTCTATCGATGATGATGTAAAGAACCTAAATCCCAAGCATTTGGATGTGAATCTAAGACTTGCTCACATTATCTTGAACAATAACATTTATTCTAAGATTGGAAGTAGGGATAATATTTCTGAGAAAGATGTAAGGGTTCTCTGGGCACTGAAATACAAGAAGAAATTGGATATGGCCAAACTTATGTCTGAATAGCTTTATCATCAACAAGATATCCTTTGCTCTATAGAATGGAATTGACTCAAATGATAAGAAAGGGAGAGGTGGATTTATCATATGAGGTTTCAGAGAAGTTCAAAATTCAGACATAGTTGACAAAGTGATATTGAAAAGGATGGGAATATCCATATCATCAGGTAGTATAGTCACTGAGAAAGCAAGAGAGCCAAGACATCCAAAAAGGGTTAAAGAAGAAGAAGAAGAAGCAAGAAATGAGGAACATGTGAAAACAAACATAGCAACAATAGAAGAAAGAATAACAATAGAAGAAGAAGAAGCAGCAGCAGCAGAAGAACCATTTTCACATTGCATTCCAATTTCATCTCCTTCCATACCTACTCATTCACCTCCACCAACCCAACATATTTCACAAAATCTTGAGAGCAAGCTCCTAAATATTGAAATGTTCACTGCAACCCTCACCATTAGGATGGACTCATTAGATAAAAAGGTGGACACCTAGTTCTCTTTAATTGAATCCATCAAAAGTCAAAGGAAACTAACTTCTATCTCACTAGTTAGGACTTTTCACTCCTTACCAGCTCCTCCATCTCATCATTCATATCACTCCTCTTCTACTACATCGTTGCCACATCATACACCTCACAAATCTCCACTTACCACTCACCCCATTACCATGAATCCTCCATAAGAATCTCCTCTGTCTAATCAGTGTAGTCTATATCTGAGTCAAAAATTCTCATAAGTAAAATCTTTAAAATCCATCTCTAAGAAACATTTGTCTTAAGAAAATCCCTCTCCACCTTCATAATCCACTAATCAATCCATTTCATTCAAAGTTATTCAAACTTCACAATCTTCCCTTTCATCTCCAGTCACTTCTTAATCACCATCTCTCCTTTAAAAACCAGTCAACCCACACCATCTAATGTCATGCCTTCTAGATCTAAAACTTATCAAATTCAATCTCCCAAACTCTCAAAACATAGATCTTCAACTCCTAAAAATCCAAAATTAAAAATGACTTTAAAAGAAATTGAACATAGGCAATTAATAAATTAAATAGTTGCCTTCACTTTTCTATCACAAGCTAGATCCTTCACTCTTTCTGATCTTCCTTTTCTAGAGTTTGAAGATCAGAATTTTCTTGACAGTATAATAATAATGAAAGGTCCAACCAAAATTTTCAAACTCAAGCCACTTCCAGATGGTGATGAAATTATTGATAAGATACTAAATGAGTTCACCCAACCGTCACCAGACACTGACCCTTCTATTGAACCATCTCCTTGTACAACACATCAACCTTCTTCCAATTCTAAACCTCCTACAAGAGTCAAAATTTCGGCCTCCAAGCCCTCAACAAGAAGTATGCAGAGAACTACCTCTAAATCGTCTACCCCCAACTCAACCAGCATGACTTATGCTACCCTCAGATATCGAATGGATGCTAATACTGCTTTAATTCATCAACTTATTTCTCTACATAGTTTTATAGTTAAAATGACTTTTTGCACTAATATATTGATAATACAAGTTCACATCTATTTAAGCTTATTAAAGAAGAAAGAGTGCAAGAATATCTTAAGTGTATCCAAGAAAGCTTGAATTGAGCATAGAAGAAGCATGAGAAAAATGAAAAATCAGAACCTTCTTCTCAGCTCACAAATCCAAGCAAATGAGCTTACAAGTTTCAGTTTTGGATGTAAGAAAATGACTGAACAAATCATAACTATAACTCAAACAATCTAAATCTTCATATGCAGCATCAAGGACTATATAGCAGAAGCTAAATGATTTTTTAAGACAGGCAACAACACTTATGAGCTCAAATGAGAAATCCATGAAGGGAAGCACTGAAAGAGATAAGCTGTCCAGCTTGATCATACTTTTCATTGCTATATATTTTAGATGCCACTGAATGAACTGCCTTTGATTTGAATTAATTTGAGTTTACTACTTTGAGCTAAATCATTTTGAAAAACTTAATAAATCTTAAAATGATCAAACCTTGAACATCATTACAGTCCTAAGGCATAGTCAAGCCCACATGGGAAACTTCACAGTTTAAGGTCTCGAATAATAATTCCCTTCCTAGTCATTCTTTCTGTAATAATAATTATAGGCTTGATTGAAAAGTAAACACATAAAGATAACATTCATAATCACAATACACTATATAAAAAGGAAGTTAAAATAGAATCTTTAACATCAATAAAAATCCACTTGTTTCAATAAAACAAACAATAAACATAGAAAACATCTACTTCCTTAAAACATCTATGACTATTGCTAATTCCTCAATTTTACCCTGAGCCCCAGATATCTCCTTCTCCAAAGTTGCAACTAGACTCATGATTTCCTCATTAGCTATACAGTGGTCAGTCAAAAGAAGATCTAAAGAAGCATTTGACCTCTTAATATATGTCAATTCCTTCTTCAACTGCGTCACTTCTTCTTTCAAAGCATGAATCTGGTCACTCCCCTCATCTTTATCCATTTTTGTCTATCTCTTAACTTCGTATATTGTTTGTCTAGCTAAATATTGTAGATGAAGCAGAGAATACACAATCGATTCCCAAAAGACTCATTAACTCTACGAAACCAAATTTCAATAATCGTCTTCTTGATAAAAACAATAGAAGAAATATATTGGCAACACAAACAAGAAATAGATCCTCATAGCTTAGAGACCCAAACAAGACCCAATAGAATAATGCATTCTCACTATTCAACTATGATAAATAAACCATGCTAAAAATCCCATAGCTATGGTCAAAATAATATTAGAATGATCTTATGAAACACAAAGCATAAATCACCAAGCATAAAACGTCATAAAAGATCAGATAATCAAAAACCACTGATGTAAATATAAATAGTCACAATCTAACATATAAAAGGTTCAAATCACTAAAAGACATAAAAGAAAGTAAAACTGTTTAGTTAGAATAAAGTTAGAATTATTCAAAGAAATAGCTAGTGATGATTTAAAATACACAATCCCTGTGGATACGGCAACCCTCTCATCACTACACTACAAAACTTGATGATGTTCACTTGTGGTTAGTTTGAAGCAAACAAAAGGTTCTCAAACATTTCTAGCATATGTACATAATTTCCAATTCTTAACAAATAACATCAATCACTACACAGATCCATCTTACATAAAACCACTATTCAAGTCATAATTATTAATATTACTATATATGATTTTGATGATAACAAAACTTGTATTAAGATAAGATATATGTATGCATAAATCTTTGACAATTATATGCATAATTATGATTTGATAAATGTTAATTTGTATGAATATATAATCATGAATGTCTAATTATGCAAGCACACATCTTTTACTTTATGGTGCACTTAACATTATTAGTTAATTATTAATGTGTTAATTTGTTGAATCATACTTAGCACCACATTTACTTAAGCTTTCACATTCTAACCTTAGAGAGAGAGATATATTATCCTTGCTCTACAACATAATATAATTACATATGGATAAAATACATTTTGATAATGAATCTGAAAACTAACAACGTAGCAAGTGCAAAAAAGCTCTAAGTGTAGGATCACAATGATCTGTAATCAACTACCGCAACTATCTGCTACATTCCAAAAGTGATTAAACTACTGAAAGTCATGGAAGTAGAAGAAGAAGAAGAAGAAGAAGAAGAAGAAGAAGACTTTGAAGACAAGCAATAAGAGAGGTTGCATTGTCTAAAAGAAAACTTTTACAGACAAATGCAATGGAAGAAAACAAGGCTTTGAAGATGCGCTACAATGAGCTTACCTTGTCTATTAACCTCAAAGAGAAATTTCCACAAATAAATGCAAGATAGAAGCAATTAAAGATGAAGCCATGGTCAAAGATCATAAAGTTGTTTGACAAATTTGAACTATCTACACAGACCAGACAAAATTTATCTGAGGCAAACTAAGAAGTAATCCCATCAAGCACATAGACAAATGAAGAAATAAGGAACAACCACCCAAACAATTATATACAAGTGAAGAAAACTTTGTCTGAACAACAAAGTTAGAAAAATAGCTTCGTCTGAGGATAAAAAAGGCACGAAGAAAAGATAAAGGAGTGCAACTTTGGCTGAGTCAAGACAGATAAAACAAGAATGAAGAAAGCAAGAAGTTGTAGAAACAAACTCCATCTACTGCTTGAAGAATGCTGAACAAATGACGAACTCAACTTCATCTACAGATCAAATTCATCAGTTACTTACTACAAATAAAGTGATAGACAAAGTAGAAGATGAAGTAGAAGCTATACAATGAGCATAGGCGAAGCTGCATAGACAAAGTAGCTTCTTTGATAAATGAATTTTAACAGACAAATGCACATTCATCTGCAACTTACTACAGATAAACCTATAAATAAAGTGCAAAGTAATTTGTCTAAGACAAACTAAAGCAAAGTTCATCTGTCACTTACATCAGATGAATATTACACCTTGTCTGTTCAAGCAAGATAAAACAAAATTCGTCTATCACCTCCAACAAACAAATGTGGAACAAAAGAAGAACATCAAACTTCATCTATTTGTGGAGACAAAGGAGAGTTTGTCTATCCACTAGTTCAACTTTGTCTGCGCCACCCAAAATTCATCTATTATTTACAACAAACAAAGCACATTCAGGAAGGATCGACTGACAAACAAATCTCTTGGAGGAATTCGTGTAAACAAAGCAGAGTTTATCTATCGATCAGTTCGACTTTGTTGCCACCAAGAGTTCATTTGTTATTTACAATAAAAAATTCCACCTATGAAGGATTGACTGATAGACAAACTAATGGAAGAATTCATCTCTAACTTCTGACAGACAAATGCAGATAGAGTGCAGTCATGACTTGTTAGAGAAAAATTGATTTATATGACTTGCATTTAAATGACATCTACATCCATGCTTTCATTATGCAGATTTGTTTTAATGACCATTTTTGGCAACAAGCGACACTGCAAGTTTTCAAGCTATGTCAAGTCAAAATGAAAAGGACATTTTAGCAATAACTTATCTTCCTCTTTGTAAAAGAATGATGTTGTAGCAACTCTATACAAATTAGAAAGGCATGGACTCCAATGGCAAAAATTTCAATAGTCTTATTAATTCATTGTTGCTCTCATTTTTGCATTCAATGGAATCCATCTTCTCCAACAATTAAAATTATGAAGAAACTATTTAAGGAGAAAAGGTGGAATGATTCAAGGTGGTGAAGGAATACTTTTCAAGTGAGCCTAATCTTATGCAAATCCTTCCACCAATGGCCAAGAGCTTTAATCTGCATATTTTTATGACCATTAGTTTACATGGGAAGATCTTTATATTACATAGAGCTAAAAAGAGATCAAATATTTCTCTGTGCTTTAGTAAAAGACTATGTAAAAGTGTGTTAGTTTTCTGGTAAACTTAAAACTAGAGAGTTGTTGGTGATCTTAGAAACCTGTGAGTTTCTTGGTGAGCTTGTGAAAACTAGAAGAGTGTTAAGAACACACTTTATGCCCCTTGGATCTGGAATCCAAAAGAGTGTTGGGAATATTATTTATGCCCCATTGAGCTAAAATCTAGAAGAACTACTGGGAGCACTTTTGTATTTCCATTATATGAGATATAGTGGAACCCATGACATAATGAGTGTGTGTTCTTGGAAGAGTGGATGTAGGGACGGGGTTCCCAAACTACTATAAAAGTTATGTTATTTGTCTGTGAGTTTGTTTATTTGCTTTATCCTTTATTTCTTTATTATTTATCTTACTATTCACCACACAATCACAAAAATAGAAAAATGTCTCAATAGGGGTTAAGCAATGAATTCTTACATACCCAATTCACCCCTTCCCTCTTGGGTTAAGCCATACTATGGGACTCTACAATAATCTCCCAAAAATTTCAATTATTTCCTCTATCTCACTTTTTTCTCCTATTTTGGTAATAGTATAACTTAGATTTTTATGATCAGCACACCCATCATATGTTCAAGTATATAAATAACATTATCATGTGTTCAAGGCAAGGATAGCCACTACCAATTCCAAATCAGTCATCCCATAATTTCGTTCGCGATTAGTCTATTTAACTAGGCCCTTTTTATGAGTCAATCTAGTCTAAGGATTAACCATTGGGGAAAATCCTTTCACAATACTCTTACAATATCTAGTTACTTCCAAGAAATTCTTGATCCTTACCACTGCCTAAATCTTCTAGGCATTAGTGAAAACACCTTCTCTGGAAATCACATAACCTAAGGAGGCTATACCATTCCTCCCAACATCACACTTTGTAAGCTTAATATGCAGTTCCTCTTCTGTTATTCAAATGGTTTTCAAGTGCTTCTCCACTCATCTAAATAAGATGTAAACACATCAAATTAATGCAATTGCAAGAGTATATATCAAATCAAGTTGCATCATTACAACACATAATGCACATGTTTTGAGTTCTCTATGATCAATTTATAGACTCATATTTACATTCTTCTTATTCACAATTTTAACTAGTGTTCCCTAGGGTATTACACTGGGACAATTAAATCCCTCATTCAGCAGGTCTGGTGACTACCCATCTAACTCTACCAGCTCCACTAGCGATATTCAATATGGTGTTTTCAATATTGATTCAATTCAGGGTTGAGAATTAATACAAAATGCTACATCTCCTTCTCGAGACGACTCTAGTAACTCACATCACCTTCTAGGAAGTCTCTTACTATGGTTATTTTCTCTGATACTCAAAACTTTAAATGGGTGTCTATAAAAGATATCAAATATGCCTCACATCCTTCATTACACTATGCTTAGAGCTACCATAATTGGTGAAAATTTAGACATCTCACCTTTAGGCAGACTCCGGAAGACGATCTCAAGTTAGTTCATCATTATTAAAGTATTTGTTTGGTTTTACACTTGTTCTTGGCCCTCTACTAGCTAGTTAAAACATACTTAGGATAATATATACTCTTTCTCGACTCACACAACAAAATCAATAGTTACTCTCATTGACATGGGAACAAGGTAGTACATCTCAATAACCATAATAATCATTCTCAAAGAGGTAAGCATTTTTATGACATTTTGCATAAGATACTAAAACAATTTATTAGTATTCACAAAAGTTATCATCATCATAATTGGCCATATGTGTATACCATTTAATCATAAACAATAGATTACCTATGACCACATGCCCCATAGCCTGTGCCTCATGTGCATTAGTTGTTTGTATCATGACAACATTTTGGGACCTTTATTCTCCTTGCTGGTGCTCTAGGGTTAGCTAGATTCCTTTGCCTCTACCCCTCATCAACAATCCATCATGCTCAGGCTGTTGTGGCATCTAAGAGCCTTCCATTCCACCTCCACTTAGCAAAGAGGGGTAGTCATGTCTAATATGACCCAATTTGCCACATAAGAAACATGAACCTGGCTTTTTGATATCATAGGACATTCAGACTTCATATGTCTAGGCTGTTTACACTCAAAACATACTTTCTCCTAACACGCTTGTTCCTGGTCCCCTATTCATTATCCCTAGCACGCTTGTTATCCCTTAGTTGCATATGTTCTTCTTTCTCTCGCTTTGCTATATGAATCCATTCTGAAATATGTTTGTGTCTAATCAACACAAATGGATTCACTTCCCATCTAATAGATAATTCAATCCATCTATTATGCAAAAATATTTTTGCCCACAAAAGGTGGGTGGTCTCGGATCGTGAAACAGTTTCATATCTAATTCCTCCTCAAGTTGCTCTTGGGATATTTGAGCTAAGTCCATTGCTTGTTTTCTCACATTCTTCTCTCTCATCAGCCATGTGGACTCTCCCAGTCGCCTCCTTTATAGTTGTACAAACTTTTAGAGCATTTATGCGATACTCACCATCGAGTTCATTATCGCACCCAACTCTGGCACTATTACATGCACTGGTGTAGTCCCATCACTAGGGCCTGATATGCTAGGCCTACTCTCACTTATGGTAACTTGTTCCCTTTCAATTTCACACTGCCCTAGTACTGCATGGTCTTCTCCTTGCTCATTCACAAGTTCATCACCCTCTTTGTTCTAGGTCAACCTTGAGGTATTTTTCGGTCCAAGTTGCTCTATTGCCAAAGAGTTTCCAACTGAGCCTCCCGAATAGCTATTCTTGCAACTTTTGTGCAAATAGACTATTTCTATGGGTTTTCCTTTACCACAAGCACCTTTACCTTATCTATTCTTTTCCTTGGTGCCATTACTGCACAATATAATGTGACATAGTCATGTAACCATACACACAAATAGACAACCCATTCAACTTATCATCTCAGAATCTTAAATTTCATTTGCTAGACTTGCATTCCCCCCATGATCCTATAGGTTCACAGACTAATAATTGACATATCATTCATTCACTTACATCTAATCGCCATTATCATCACAATTCTGGGTCTTACCTCTGATATCACCTTCTGGTATCAGATAACCACTTTTGCTCTTATACCACTCTGTAACACCTCGCATTTAGGGGCACTATTAATTACAATTTCAAAGGAAAATTCACATGGAATCTCCCCTAAATATTAAATTCCATACCTATAAGATCATAGCCACACAATTTCATACATCCATTAATGCCATTATATGTCCTAGAATACACCCACACTCATCATAAAATACATTCACACACTTCCCAAAACTAGAAATCACACTGGACTAACATGCATACACATTCAACTATTCTAACTTGTTAGTAAAATTATCATATACATGCCTTGTATCCACAAAGCTTGAATCTT
The DNA here is from genome assembly GCA_036873735.1 of Pouteria campechiana. Taxonomy (NCBI): domain Eukaryota; kingdom Viridiplantae; phylum Streptophyta; class Magnoliopsida; order Ericales; family Sapotaceae; genus Pouteria; species Pouteria campechiana. Next base: position 21,891 of record JAYJMB010003519.1, read on the forward strand.
TTAAATTTATAATTTATATACATTACACTAAATATAACAAAAAACAAATTTCTTATCTAAAACTATCACACTAGCAAGAGGATCATAGTCTATCCTAATCATGAGCCCGAGCCCCATGTTAGGCTCTATCTTCAAACCCATCAACTAAAAACTATGAATAAAATGGGGTGAGTCAGGGCAAACTTAGTAAGTAGGTAAAGTGGAAAATAATTGCAAATAATCCATTAATAAATCATAATCAATTGACGACACATGCTATGATATGCTACAACTCATAATAATGCATTTACAAGCTCATTATGCTCATGTTTTTATGATTCAGGCACATATGCAGCCTCCCATCCCACCACCTGAGATGTACTTGCCATTGTAATCTAGGCTCCAACTCAGCCTCATATGCCTATATCTAGGATTTATATGCCCATGCCCATAATCAATATTCATATACTGCCTTATTACCAAAGCTATTCTTATCATCCTGGCATTCTCATGCATATATATTCATCATGCTGGCAGTTTTATCCATACATATTCATCATACTATCATTATTATTCACATACATTTATCATTCTCACACCATAACTATGATAGGATGCATCATACATACACACTCATTTTGTTTCTTTCATAGCATGTACCAACTATAATATCACCTGTTTCCCTCTTCAATGTCCGATTGGTTTATTCCTATAACCATGATTATGATTTTGTTAGATCCATGACAACATGATTATTACTTTCTATGGTACCCTGCCTTTATTGCAACCCACACCTACTGAGGGAATTAGGTCTAGTGATTACAAAGTATCAATGGTTACAAGGCATCAGTGCCCAATTTTACAAATGATATCTTTCAGCAATATCGGATCATATTTATGCCACAAAAGGCAAATTCACTTGTGCCATAAAGGCAAATGCCAATAAAGGCTCATGCTAATAAAGGTATATTCATATTCATAGCCTATTATTGGTCCCGTCCTAAGGTAGCTCAAAGGGGGGGTGTGAATTGAGCTATTAAAATCTTGGCCAATAAAAAACCAAAGTGTTATAGAAAATAGGAGATGAATCATGCAACATAGAGTACACATATTTTATAGAGGTTTGGACCACAACACGACATCGACTCCTCTCTCTAAGTTAGTCTCACTCATTGTACTTAGGTTCTACTAATCACCTGTTGGTTTTTTCGAGCTTACCAACAAACTCTTACACAGGTTGGTTTTTCAAAAGCTCACCAACAAACTTATATATAGGTTGGTTTTCAAAGCCGACCAATAAAATTATCCCAGTTTAGCAAGCCCCTTGCTTGCTATCCCAATCAATGAGAAATATATAATAGTAAATGTCTCTTATGTAGGTTGAGTTTGCAAACAATTAAATGTTGTAGTAAAATGTATAGCAATAAATGCAGAGAATTTTAGACTCCCTTTAGTTGCTGTAGAGAATAAACTTTGAGTGCAAATAGCTTTTGGGTGCTGTGGAGTTGGAAGAAAAGTTAATGTTTGAGAATAAATGCCCCCATTTGCTTCTCTTAAAGATATTTGATTTTTGCAACTACTTAGAATGACCTTTCTTTACTCCATTTATAGTTAAGTTTGATTATGCCCGTTAGAGAAGACGACGTTCATTTCATACAAGTGAATCGATAGGATTTTCTATTTGTTGAAGTTTTCTTATGGGTTTTCATGTCTGAGATCTGTAGAGCCATGTCTGAGTTTAGTTTCTATGTCCGTAGTTAAATTTCTTGTAATGCCCCTCCTTTCAAAGGTGTTACTAAGGCAATGCCAGGAGTACTCACTACCAAAGTCTCCCTTGAACTTACCTTCTTGCACTTGTGTATAAGAAATATAAACACCCACAATTGCCCAGAATTATAATCACATTGTAAAGGTGGGGTGAGGAAAAAGGCATACATATCTCTGCTAAAGTAATGACATGCAAGTTAATACTAACATCTTAATTCTATGTTAATTACAAAACATTAGTTACATATTATTTACAACATTGATGTAATTCACCAAGTACATTTATAATACATTCCCAGTGAATCTGGGCAACTCAGTAAGCAGAAACAAAATAAATCAATAACATAAATAAAATATAATTATATGATAATTTTAGCTATATAATTGGAAGTATTATTATGAAGCTACTACTAGTAATAACACAGATGTCTACTAATGTCTACTAAGAGTCTTCTAAAATATTCATCATATGCAATCTACTTTTCTCATACTAGAATTATATTGATTGCTACGTCATCATATCTATATCCACACATCAATTTGCCTACTATAACCCAATAACATGCTCAAGAGGCCATCAACAAAGTGGCCCTAGCCACAATCCAAGTGGACTCAACTTTCTTACAACTTCTCTTTGATCCAGTTCCTTCCTACTGATAGGAAGTTCTCCATCCACACCTACTAAGTAATTAGAGGAGTCGCATATCTAATAGGCTAGCCTCTTTGCTACAAAAGGGGGTAATATCGAACAAATCCCATTCATGGGCAGAATAACCAAAGAATCCTCCTAGCAGGCATTCAAACCCAAATTCACATAATTAATATTTTGAAATTAATATTTTGACAAACATTCAAGTTAGTTACTTAACACTTGTTTTTCAATTGATATCCAAACCCAAGCATACTACAAACTCTCAAATAATTTAATGATCTCTAATTCCTAGTAAATTACTTCATCAATCCCAAATATACACTTCTATCAGGCTTCCCTTCCTATAGCAATTTATTTCCATGTCATCCTCTAATTTATCATAATATCCTATTTCTTGTACTTTCCTTTGATTTTTCCCATAAAATATATATTTAAATAGTATAACTATAATAAATACACTTAATTAATAAAATAACAACAATATAAAAAGAAAAATCAACTAAACACAATTTTTCCATTTAACTTGTTGGCATTGGCAATGCTAGATTAGGTGCCACAACTCTAAGCTTGCTACTTGTTTTATGTTTGACTTTTTCTCCTTTGTGTAGTTGCCCTGTTTACTTCTACTTCATTCAATCAATTCATATATTATATACTTCTTTTAAATCTTTAATGCACCTCAATTACATTGGAAAAATCCCTATTAATTTCAACTAATAAATGTCTCATATATATACCTGATATTCCTATCACTTTACACACTACAACATTCATAAGTCTAACCAACTGCCTGATACAATTATGCTCCTTATCTTTATACCTACATACCACTCTATCAAATTATAATTCTACAAAATTCCATACCAAACTTGAAATTCTGCATACTCAACATAATATAGTATACATTAACAAGATCAATTCCAATGCCCAACATAAATAAGACATTTTTTCAGGAATATATAAAAATAGAGTTATATAAACCTACTTACCTCAATATCCAAAGTCAATCCTTCTTTCACCTCAGGCTTCTTGAACCCACTATTAATTCACCACTTTACTTATCCTATATGCAAGATGTACCTACAATCAACATTAAATGATAAATCTATTTATGAATCACATTTAGTTTGAATCTTACTTTTGGTCATAATGTTGCCTCTACTAAGGTTTACTCAAATATTCAATTCAGTTCTTGATTACGGAGTGATTAATGAGTCAATAACGAAGGGTAATCATACTACCCCCTTATAAGTGTCCTTTTATCAAACATCTTATAAGCAACTTCTGATTTCCACATTTTTAATCATAGATGAGTTACGGTTTCTACCCCAAATCATACATAAACATGATTTAACTAACTTTATGTTCTAATTTACATTCAAAACCTTCAATTATTTACCCAATTCACGTTTTTCCAAATTTCTCTACCTTTCCACAATCAAGAATTGTTTTATAAACCAAAATTCAAAGTTTCTATCTGGTAGAAACTATTATTTAGTGTCAACAAGCATTTACCACTCAATTTCCTCTAATTAAAATTCTCAAATTTGAGCTATGAAGCAAAACCTTGATTCTTCCTTCAATTTCCTCCATTCTAATCTACCAAATTCAGCATTTTCTCAATGCAGAAGTGTTACTAGACTAATTATCATTGATTTCCTAGTGATTTGGCATCAAACTTAGAGGCTTTGGGGATTTCTCAAGCAAGGGGATATTAAGAGAGAGGGCTAAATGTAAATGGATGAAAATGGGGCTGGTGGAGCATTTTAAGCTCCACCCCCTTATGGTATCCTAGTGGTGCAAGTAGATAGAGGAACACATAGCCCACCTATCATACTTTTTGACCCTTTCAATCACTAAAATTCTTTCATGCCCATCATAATACTCAGTTCATTAGTCATGCTTATCCTGCTTTTCCATTTCTAATTCCAAATTTTTATTCATATACTATTAACCTCTGGCTGTAATGCAAGTCTGCTTGCTATAAAAATTTCAAGCCTCACATTTTTGAACTGGTATAGCTTTTTCAGCTAGAAACTGACTATTTGACCATGTTCCAAAGTGAATCATCATATTTGGGTTCAAATGGTCATGTCCAGAATTAAACTTCTAACTTGGACTAGTGCTTGGTTTGTAATTAATTTCTTTGTTCCATGTTTTGAAACAATTTTCCATTTCTGGATTTGAGTGGCCATGTCTCAAATTATTATTTTAGACTTTGATGAACCATTTAGTTTGTAGCTTCATATTTGGTCATGTCTAAAAGTGAATTGCCATGTCCAAAAATGATTTCCATGTCTGTACGTAAGATTTTAGACTTGGATTGGTGTTAGTTGCATTTTGTTAGAAAACTTGATCCAGGCTATGTCTATATTTTAACACATGGGATTTTCGAACTTGGATTTCTGGACATGTTCTTCTCTTTAGTCTTCAACGGTGTCCATGTTTAGATTTTATGCTTGAGAATGGCTTCTTAGTTTTGGCGACTTAACTTCTTGATCAGCAATGTCTAGATCCTGTTCCATGTCTGGAATTGGTTATGTGATGTCTGAACTTCTTTACTATCTGTTATTTTGCTTGAGTGCAGAACTTAGACTTTTCTTCATTTTGAAGTTGTGAACTTTTGTTTGACTGTTGAGCACAAATTTGAATTACTTTGCCAGTGTTTTGAGACATGTGTAGAAGTTATTTCATACTGCTTCTTCAAAGTTTCAATGTCATTCTTTCTCATTTAAGCATTTACATTTTCTTCCTCATAATCTAGTAGATCATATTTCTAATATAGTCTTGTATGTGATGTCCACTTATGCTATTTCCCTAATGTATTGTTTGTTATTACACAGTTGGAAAATAATCATCAGTAGCTTAAACTTTCACTTGTGTATTTTTACTCATCATCAAAACTTAGCTGATTGAGTATGTTCATCATCAAAATCAAGCCTAGTAAAGAGGTTTGGTTCAACAATCTTTCCCTTTTTGATAATGACAAAACATTTGAGTGAATCCCTTTCAGATAGATAACACAAGGTCATACATGGGAATTAATTTTGAGGAACACAAGAACATACATGGGAATTAATTTATATATAAAATAACTCCCCCTGACTTGGTGCTTCCTCCCCCTAAATGGGTGCACTAGATTCTGACAATTTATGCCATACATATAGCAAGATTCCATATCATGTATTCATGCAATCATTATTCATGTAATCATTCCATATACAAATATTTCTTCACCTTTTTGTCATTATAAAAAAGAGGTACAAAAAAATTCAATATTGACAGGAAAGTGCTTATAATGGATGAAAATTCTATTCTATTTCATTTCTATACAATTAGAGTTACAAACAGAGTTACACTTTAAGATATTGGAATATACACAAAGCGCTTGACTAATCATTGAAAAATGTGCAGTAGGGATTGGATGGATGGAAGAAAAGTGGGATACGAGAGATTGTGGTAGAACCCGGTGTAACATTCACTTTCAGAGGTGTTACTTAGGCAGGAACAAGAAGACTCTCAGTTAGAATCTCCCCTAAACTTACCTTGTTAACCTGTATAAATGTGCATAAACACCCACATGCGCCCAGAATTATAGTCCCACTCTAAGGTAAAGTGTATCGAAATCATCCTTGCATCTAATAAAATAATGACATGCAACTTAAAACACTTCACACATGTAAATTTATATTATTTACACCATTAACATACTGAATAAATCACACTTTTATACATTCCAATATATATAAAAAAGATAAGGATCTTTAAATATAATGGTTTATCCCTATCTTGAGCTGCAACCCCTCATTGGGCTCCGTCTTCTGGCCTATCAACTAAAACATAATAAAATATAGTGATTCCAAGTAACTCAATAAGCAAGCATAAATTAAATCAATGAGTAAGGCATAGAATGTATGTAATAAAATTCATATGATTATAATAAAACTATACTATCAAGGATTGAGTACAAATAGTAACAAAATTTCTCAATATAAATCTACAATGATGTCTATTATATCTGATTGTTTCTATTCACATTTAAGTCCGCTTCTTTTCTAATGCATTCCTTTCATTCCAAGTCATTCATTGTATTTTGCCTACAAATAATTAGCACCATATTTGGGAGGCTATCAATCAAACCAAGTGCATAATATCACAATCAAATGGACTCATCTTTCTTACAACTTTGGTGTACTCTAGTTTTTTCTACTACCCTAGTTATAAATGTTATGAGACTTGAAATATCCCACCCTCACTCCAACTCAGGGATCATAGGTTTCCCATTTACACCTACTAAGTAATTGGTGGAGTCTCATAAATAATAGGTTGATCAAACCTCTTTACAAAGAGAGGCGGTATACATAACAATGCACTAACAAGGGTGGGATCCCAATAACAAAATGGCCATCACGATAGGTGTCCAAACCCAATTTACTATAATTCATGCATGGACAAATGTGAAATTCTTACTCAATTTACTCAACATTGCATAATACTTCCATTCAATTATCAAACTCAATGATATAAATCTAATAACATTCATTGTTTATCATATTATCATAATTATCCAAGTATATCTTCAATTTTCAAACAGGTAACCAAAGTAAATTGCATATTTATTTAAGACATCACTTTCAAATACCTATCTTTTACTAAATGAGTTCTCATGCTAAGCCCTTGATTACCATAACATCATAACATGATTCTTCTCATGTCTTCCTTATTTCTCAATTGTTTTTCAAAAATATTCCCATAGAATTTACTTTTTAATTAGTAAAACCATCATAGAAATACTTCAATTATCAAAATATACAAAATATCAAAATTTTGCAAAGTTACAATTCATAGTAACACCTTGCCACAATAAGGAAACTACATGAAAAAAATTATTGTTTGCAAAGTTACAATTCATAGTAACACCTTGCCATTTTTCCTTTTTGCAATTTTTTAAGCTTCTTATCGCGATAAGAGACTTCCCTACCATGACAAGGTCCCTGCTGCCACTTATTTCTCATGAAAATTTGCCCTATTGTCTTATTTCCAATATTTCTTGTTTAACCACATTAATTTCCTCTTATTTCACTTTATTTAACCTTGACTTTAATCTCTTCTTCCCAACTATCTATTAAAATGCTTCAATAGGGAATACTCTCCCATTTATATCATGTGATGAGTGCATAACCTTTAGTACAGTCCACAATACTTCACATGCAATAGATTACTTCTCAATTATATTCATTTATTTCATCAATACTTCTTTCTCCTTCTTTCCACACTTCTCACTACACAATCTATTTGGTTTGCCCATGTCTAAAGCATAATAAACTAACTTCATCCCAAAATTAACTCATAATACCATTGAACATTATCAATGATGAAAGATCCAAATTTCAAAAGAAGTACTTAACCAAATAAACCGGCTTACCTTGTGTGTATCAGACTTCTCTTTGCTATGATCCCTATATGGCCAAGTCAGAATTCGCAATTTGGGACTCCTACATTCGAAGCATATATCCCTTAATCACTAAAGTCCAGAAATTTACTACTTATTAGTCTTATTCCATCACCTAATTCTACTCAAGGATAACCCACTTTCTTGGTTAACCTTCAGTGAAAAACAATGATCATGGATTCACTATTATAGATTGATCATACTGTACTCCTTTTTGTATAATTTCATCAAATAGTTAGAGTACAGTTTTTGAAATTCAATATGTTTATTATTCACAAGCTGAGATTTTTGTCCCAAACTATGTATAAAAAGATATTAATGGGACTTACACTATAATTCACAATTCAATCATCCATTCTATTACTCAACTTATATTTTCCCTAAACCGTAACTTCTCAATTCTGAAGATTTACTTTAAAAATCCAAAATTCAGAGATTCTAGCCACTACAAACCATTAGTAGATGATGGAAACTGCTTACTGCTTACTTTACTCCATTTTGAAATCCACTGAATCTAGTTGCAAGATGAAACCCAATCTATTCTTTAACTTCCAAGATCTTAATCTACTGAATTTAGTGTTTGGTTGATACTGGAGTATTGCTAAACTGGTTATCATCAATTTCCCCAACTCAATCTGTCAATTTCCATGTGAAACAAAGATTTTCTGAACTTGGGAATGAAAGGGGAGGGCTAGAAATGAATGGACTGAAGGATGGAGTTGCTCCACCCCTCATAATGCTTCAGAGGTGCGTACTAGCAGAGACACACGCGGTCCACCTATCTTGTATTTTGTCCTTTTCTAAGACTAAAATATCTTCCTATATCTCATAAGACACAATTCCTCCATCACACCCATCATGATTCTTCCATTTATAATACAAATTATACATATTTAGTTCCTTTATACACTATAAAATAGTTCTTCCCATTTCAGAAATTTCAGGGTCTCACATTCTACCCAATTACAAAAAGATTTAACCTCAAAACTTATGCAAATGAGTAGGGATATTTAAATCTTATCGTATCTTCTAATTTCCAAGTTGCTTCATCTTCTGAATGATGTCCCCATTGTAGATTTCCTAGATAAATGACCTTCTTCCTCAATTATTTTTCCTTAGTATCCAATATTTGAACTGGCTACTCCACATATTGTAGATTTTCTTTAATTTGAATATCTTCTAGTGTCAAGATGTGAGCAGAATCTAGTTCATACTTTCTTAGTGAAGATACATAGAAGACATCATGAATTCCACTCAGTAGTGGTGGTAATGCAATACGATAAGCTACCTTGCCAATCCGATCCAAAATTTTATAAGGACCAATATACCTCGGGCTCAGTTTGCCCTTGGTACCAAATCACATCACACCCTTTATTGGAGATACTTTCTAGAAGACTTTATCTTCTACCTGAAATTTCAAGTCATGTCTTCTAGAGGGATTGAGGAATACGGGTCTTTTTTTTAATTTGTGCTACCTTTTCGATGGTATCAATAATCATCACGGGTCCTACCAAGGTAGTCTCACCTACCTCAGTCCAATATAGTGGAGATTTGCATTGACGCCCATACAAAGCCTCAAAGGAGCCACTTGGGTACTGGAATGATAGTTATTATTATATATGAATTCAATCAATGATAAATACTGGCTCCAAGTTTTGCCCCATTCTAGAGTGAAAGCTCTAAGCATGTCTTCCAACTGCGGATTCACTCGCTAGATCTGCCCATCTGTTTGGGGGTGATACAAGCTACTGAAATCTAGGCATGTCCCCATAGCCTTGTGCAACACTCTCTAGAATTTTAAAGTGAACATTGATCCTCTATCTGAGATAATCACTCTGATAAATCTAGGCATATTTCTCAGCAGTAAATGTGGTTTTAACTGATATAAAGTGAGCTGCTTTAGTCAATCTATCCACAATGACCCAAATGCTATCAAACCCAGCAACTATCTTTGGCAGAGTAGTGATAAAGTCCATTATTATGTCTGTCCAATTCCACTTGGGAAGTTCAATAGATTACAATAATCCACTGGTCTTTACTATTTTGCTTTCACTCTTTAGCATGTTAGACATTTAGCCACATATTTAGCAATATCATTTTTCATCCCATTCCACCAGTATAAAGATTTCAAATCATGATACATTTTATTGCCACCAAGATGTACAGTATAAGGCGAGTAGTGTGCTTCCTCTAATACCTTTTATACCATAGTTGATCCTTTAGGAAGAACTATCCAATTCTTATACCTCATAAGATGATCTGCATCAATAGTGAAGTTTGGCAGCTCATTCTACTGTACTCACAACTTTAATTTTTGAAATTCTTCTTCTAATGACTCTTCTTGAATTATCCAAATCTCATCTATCAGAGCAGGCTGAATGTGCAATTGACACAACTGGGTCACTATCCCTTTTATCTTAACTTATAAATTCATACTTCTCAATTTTTCAAATAATTCTTTCTTTTGTGTTAACATACATGCTAGACTGCTTTCGGATTTCCTACTTAAATCATCAGCTACAACATTTGCTTTACCAGGAAGATAGTGAATGTTCAAATCATAATCTTATAATAGTTCTAACCATCTCCTCTACCTCGTATTCAACTCTTTTTGAGTAAAAATGTATTTCAAACTTTTATGATCTATGTATACATCACATTTTCCTCATAAAGGTAGTGCCTCCATATTTTTAAAGCAAACACTATTGCCACCAACTCCAAATCATGAGTTGGATAGTTATGCTCATGAGGTTGTAATTGACATGATGCATAAGCTATCACATTGCCATTTTGCATCAGAACAAAACCTAATCCTTTGTTTAATGCATCACTATATATCACTAATCCACCTTGACCTGATGGAATTGCAAGACCTAGTGCTTCCACTAACCTCCTCTTTAATTCTTGAAAAGAAATTTCACACTTCTTATTCCATTCAAATAAAACTCAAATCTATTGTAGAAAACCCTTCAACAAATCTCTGATAATACCCCTACTAATCCCAAAAAACTTCCGACTTCAATCATGATGCTTGGTCTAGGCCAATTCACTACAACTTTTATTTTGTGAGGATCTACAAAAATGTCATCTCCTGAAATTGCATGACCTAGAAAAGCTACACTATTCATCTAGAAGTCACACTTCTTCAATTTTGCATAAGTTTTTCTTCTCAAAGTCTCTGCAAAGCAATCCTCAAATGTGCTTCATGACTCTCTATGTCTCTTGAATAAATCAAAATATCATCAATGAAAATAATTACAAATTGATCCAAGCAGGGTTTAAATACTCTATTCATTAAATCAATGAAGATAGCTGGAGCATTTATTAATCCAAATGGCATTACTAGAAATTCATAATGCTCATATCGTGTTCCGAATGTAGTCTTTCGAACATCTGCAAGCTTAACCTTCAATTGATGATACCTTGACTATAAATCAATTTTTGAGAATACTGTAGCTCCTTGCAACTGATCTAATAGATCATCTATTCTGGGCAATGGATATTTGTTTTTAATAGTGACTTTATTCAGTTCTCGATAATCGATGCACAATCGAAGACTCCCATCTTCCTTCTTAACAAAAAACACTGGTACGCCCCATTGTGATACATTGGGATGGATAAATCCCTTGCTGATTAAGTCCTACAATTGCACTATTAATTCTGCTAATTCAATTGGTGCCATCCTGTATGGGGCCTTAGACATTGACTTTATGCTAGGTTAAAGATCAATGCAAAACTCTATTTCTCGTTCAGGAGGCAATCCAGACAATTCACCAGGGAACATATTTGGAAAATCTCATACTACTAATATATCTTCCAGTAGTGGATGTTTGGAGTGGGTGTCGATAGTTAAAACTAAGAACACTTCACACCCTTTTTGTATTGGGACGAGAGCTTTCATAGCTGATATGAGCTTAGGTTTTTTGCCCTTAGGTGAACCTTTAAAGGTAATTTCTACCTTATCAGGGGTCTTCAAAGTTATCTGCTTGGTTTTGCATTCAACTTTAGCTTCATAGTTGGTTAGCCCATTCATAACCAATATGATATCCAAATCTTCCATATTTAGGACAATTAAATCAACATAAAACTATCTGCTCTCAATCACTATAGGTATTTCATAACATATCTTTGTAGCAATACTAACTACTTTCAAAGGAGTGGATACTTCTATCACAGGATACATCGAGTACTTAGACAACCCAACTCTATTTACAAATGTAATAGAGATAAAAGATGCTAAGGCACCCGAATCAAACAAAACATATGCCATGTAATTGTACACAAAAATATTACCAACAATTATGCGGTCCATGGTTTGGACTTCCCGAGCATTGGTTGCCTGTACCACCATAGTTAATGGAGGTCTATGCTATTCATTCTGTTGCCCAGGGACTGCATTAGGTCCTCGACCTCTACCTCGCATCTGACCCCCACCACGTTCAGGCTGAGATGGAGCTTGGGAAGTTACATTTTTATTCCTTCCTTGATTAGGACAATTCCATCTAATATGACCAGTCTCACCACATGCAAAGCAAGTGAGTGACCTTCGTTGTCCCACATCCCGTGGCTAACTTAACCCTTGACTACTTTCTCTCATATGCCCTGGAGTCGATCTAGTCAACCTTCTTCCTAGCTTCTTTAACAGTACTATATAGTCAAACTTTAAATGTCTCAGCTTCTTCCAATAATTACAAATTTTCTCAAATAATATACTACCACTCTACTTAGTTTTCTTCTTGGTTTGTTGCCTCTACTCTGTTTCTCTCATGCATCTCCTCTCCCTAAATTTAGATTATTCCTCTGCCTCACGTTCTACCAAACGAGCATGCGCTTAGATATCCTCATATCGACTCAACATGAGCGGGGCTAGCATTTCCCGGATATCTATCCACAATCCTTCCTAAAATTTATGTGCTATTTCAAAAAAATCCATTTGGGCCAATGGCATAAATCATGACAAAGATCTAAACTGTTCATCATATTCTTCTATAGTTTTCTTGCCCTATAATAGTGTTAGAAATTTAGTAGCTTGCCTAACCTTTTCACTAGCCGGCACATATATGTGGAGTAATCTCTCTCTGAAATCAGGCCATGCCCTTCCTAAACCATTTCCAATTAATGTCAATTTTTTAGTATGCCACCACTGCTTTGCCTCACCCTCCAGTTGGTAAATTCCATATAATACTTTATGTTCTTCTAGGCATTCCATATATGCAAATGCTTTTTTCATTCCAACTAGCCATTCATTTACCATACGATAGTCCCTCTGTCCTTTGAAAGTTGGAGGTTTCATACTTTAGAAAGCTTTCATATTTATCTGTTCTTGGCTATCTTTGGGATGGCTACCCCATATCTAGTGCTACATTTACTGACCTTGCCCATGGCCTTGCCATTGATTGAGGTTCCTCTACTTGCCTCCTTTGGGTATGAACTATTTCTTATAATGTCTGGGCAATACCCGCTAACATTGTCATCATACTGTCAAATTCTTGAGTCATTGGTGGAGGCAGCATAGGTGGAACTGCATCAACATAAAAAATTACAGTACCCAACCTATCTGCTTTGGCAGGTTCTACCCCTTGGCCTTGCTTAGGTTCAACTACCCCTCCTTCAAGACATTTCATCTACCCTAGAGGTTTCTGCCTAAGTTTCCCTAATAATAACCCCGTTGCTCGAGTCCGGGTAGATCTTCTCAGCGACTCCTCCTCCATCATGGGGGCTTTACCTTTGTCCACTCTCTTCCTTGGTGCCATGCCTATATAAGGAAGAGTATCGGATTATATGACATCATGATGTTAAGATATCAATTGAACTTATCAACATAAAAATTCAAATTGCATGTTATACTAACGTACCCCCATATAAACTAAACTATGCATGTCATTCTATCACTGACTTCCAATACCCATACCATTACAGTTTTGGGACTTATCTCAACTATTCTTCTATGAATCAGACATACACACTCTGATACCACTCTGTAACATCCGCTTTTAGAGGCATTACTTAGGCAGGAACAAGAGGACTCTTGGTGAGAGTCTCCCCTAAACATACCTAGTTAACCTATACAAATACGCATAAACACCCAAATGCGCTCAGAATTATAGTCGCACTATAAAGGTAAGGTGTATGAAAATCATCCTCGCATCAAATAAAGTAATGACATGCAACTTAAAATACTTCACACACTTGAATATACATTATTTACACCAGTAACATACTGAATAAATCATACTTTTTATACATTCCAATATATATATATATATATCAAAAAGATAAGAATTTCTAATTATCATGGTTTATCCCTCTCCTGAGCTCCAACCCCTCATTGGGCTCCGTCTTTTGGCCTGTCAACTAAAACATAATAAAATATAGTGAGTCCGAGTAACTCAGTAAGCATGCATAAATTAAAATAATGAGTAAATCATAGAATGTATGTAATAAAATTCATATGATTATAATAGAACTATACTATCATGGATTGAGTACAAATAGTAATAAAATTTCTCAATATAAATCTATAATGATGTCTACTATATTTGATTGTGTCTATTCACATTTAAATCTGCTTCCTTTCTAATGCATTCCTTACATTCCTAGTCATTCACTCTAGTTTGCCTACAAACAATTAGCACCATATTCATGAAGCTATCAATCAAAGTAAGTGCATAATATTACAATCAAATGGACTCATCTTGCTTACAACTTTGGTGTACTCTAGTTTTTCCTACTACCTTGGTTATGAATGTTATGAGACTTGAAATATTTCATCCTCACTGCAACTCAAGGATCATAGGTTTCCCATTTACACCTACTAAGTAACTGGAGGAGTCGCATAAATAATAGGTTGATAAAACCTATTTGCCAAGAGAGGCATTATCCATAACAAAGCCCTAACAAGGGCAGGATCCCAATAACCAAATGGCCATCCAGATAGGTGTCTAAACCCAATTTACTATAATTCATGCATGGACAAATGTGAAATTCTTGCTCAATTTACTCAACATTGAGTAATACTTTCACTCAATTATCAAACCCAATAATATAAATCTTATAACATTCAATGTTTATCATATCATCATAATTTTCTAAGTATGTCTTCAATTTTCAAATAGGTAACCAAACTCAATTGTACATTTAGTTAAGACTTCATTTCAAATACCTATCTTTTACTAAATGAGTTCTCATGCTCAGTCCTTAATTACCATCAGATCATAACATGATTCTTCTCATGTCTTCATTAGTTTTTAGTTGTTTTTCAAAAATATTCCCATAAAACATACTTTTAATTAGTAAAAACATCATAGAAATACCTAAGTTATCAAAATATACTAAATAACAAAATTTTACAAAGTTATTGTTCACAGCAACACCTTGCCGCGGTAGGGGAATGTCTTGTCATGATAATGAAACAACAAGAAAAAATTACTGTTCGCAGGGGGAGCTTACCGGGGCAGGGACATACCTTGCCGCAGCAGAACAATATCTTGACGTGGCAGGAGACTACCTTGCCATGACAGAGTCTCTGCTGTTTTCCCTTTTTGTAATTTTTTGAGCTTCTTGCCATGGCAAGGTCTCTGCTACCACCTATTTCTCATGAAAATTTATCCTATTGTCTTATTTCCAATATTTCTTGCTTAACCACATTAATTTCCTCCTATTTCACTTTATTTAACCTTGAATTTAATCTCTTCTTCCCAACTATTCATTAAAGTGCTTTAATAAATAGTACTCTCCCTTTATATCATGTGATGAGTGCATAACCTTTAGTGTAGTTCATAATACTTCACATGCACTAGATTACTTCTCAATTATATTCATTTTTTTCATCCATACTTATTTCTCCTCCTTTCCACACTTCTTACTACACATTCTCTTTGGTTTGCCCATGTCTAAAGTATAATAGACTAACTTCATCCCAAAATTAACTCATAATACCATTGAACATTATCAATGATGAAAAATCTAAATTTCAAAAGAAGTACTTAATCAAATAAACCTGCTTACCTTGTGTGTATGAAACACACTTCTCTTTTGCTATGATCCTTATATGGCCAAGTCAGAATTCATAATTTGGGACTCCTACATTCGAAGCACATATCCCTTAATCACTAAAGTGTAAAAAATTACTACTTATCAGTCTTATTCTATCACCTAATTCTGTTTAAGGATAACCCACATTCTTGGTTAACCATCAATGAAAAACAATGATCATGGATTCACTAATATAGATTAATCATACTATACACCTTTTTGTACTATTTCATCAAATAATTATGGTGTAGTTTCTAAAATTCAATGTGTTTATTATTCACAAGTTGGAATTTCTGTCCCAAACTATGTATAAAAAGATATTAATGGGACTTACACTATAGTTCACAATTCAATCATCCATTCTATTACTCATCTTATATTTTCCCTAAACCCTAACTTTTTAATTTTGAAGATTTACTTTAAAAATCCAAAATTCAGAGATTCTAGCTACTATAAACTATTAGTGGATGGATGAAAATTGCTTACCGCTTACTTTACTCCAATTGAAATCCACTGAATCTAGTTAGAAGAAGAAACCCCAATCTATTCTTCAACTTACACGATCTCTATCTACTGAATTTAGTGTTTGGTTGATACTGGAGTATTGCTAAACTGGTTATCATTGATTTCCCCAACTTAATCTATCAATATCCATGTGAACTAAAGTTTTTCTGAACTTGGGGATGAAAGGGGAGGGCTAGAAATGAATGTACTGAAGGATAAGTGGTGAGTACTGATAGAGACACATTCAGTCCACCTATCCTCTATTCTATCATTTTCTAACATTGAAATTTCTTCCTGTTTCTCATAATACTTAATTCCTCCATCAACCCATCATTATTCTTCCATTTATATTACAAATCATGCATATGTAGTTCCTTTATATACTATAAAATAGTTCTTCCCATTTTGGTAATTTTAGGGTATCACACCCTATTATGATCCTTCGAAGTGTTTGGAATTGTGCATAGGCATGCATCCATTATGTTTGGAATGTAATGTTGGAGGATCCAAAGTTTTTGATGAGGGAGAAGGGGATTACTTCTAGTACAACTTCTCCCACTTAGTCCTAGGCCACAAAAGGTGATAACCTGGGTAGTTTGACCTTTGGACTCCTATCAAGATGGTTCTTGCAGTCTCCAAAGAACATGATATTTCTTATAGATCTTCATTGAAGCTCTTTTCTTTGTCTTCAAAAAAATCATGAAATCTAGTAAGTTTAACAAAAGAACAATCTATAATCCAAAACATCATAAACATTACCCTATCCATTCTAATTCCCTCTAGTGAACTTTCTTTTGCATACATTTGTTTTTCAATTTCTCTGCTCATGATCTCTGTCACACAGATGGAATTTTTGGTCTTTTACTTTTGTGCTAGCAGTGAGTCGGTTAAAAGAGTGCTTTCTATGAGCCTTTAGTATATTTTCAATGAATCTTGTAATAAATATTTGCTAAGTTAGTCAATAGATAGGAATGCCAGTAAGGAATGCTTTAATACTCCGTGAAAATGAGATTTACTCTTGCAAATGAAGGGTTTAGAGGTTTAAGAAATAATCAATAGGACTTAAAAATTCAAACACTAAGTTCATTTGGCGAAGTCCAAAAATATATTTTCATATATGAGGAATTATGTCTGAAAATGAGGTTTGGCCATGAATAGTTATGTTTGTAAATTTTGGACAAGCAAAAAAAATTTGTCTATAATGTTTTCATTGTTAGAGCATATACATGTTTATGGCATTCTATATTTAAGATATTCATTCAAATCATATGAAGTATAAAGTGATGATTAGGATGTTTTAATTATGTGAATGGATCTATCACTCCTAGTTCTCTTCTAATCATATAAAATCTTTCCTCTAAGAGTGGCTTAGTTAAGATGTCTGCTAACTATTTTTCAGTTGGTATGTAATCTAAGCAAAAATTATGATTTTGGACATGATCACTAATGAATTGATGCCTGGTCTCTATATGCTTAGATTGAGAATGCATAACTGGATTCTTGGTCAGATTTATAACACCAGTATTGTCACATCTAATGGGTGTATCAACAAATTTTAAATCATAATCTCCAAGTTGTTTCATCCAAACAATCTATCCACAACAACTTTCAACTGCTACATATTCAGCTTCATAGGTTGATAATGCACTAGATGTCTATTTCTTTGAGAACCATGATACGATCATGTTTCCAAGAAATTGATAGGTTCCTGAGGTACTTTTTCTGTCTATTCTATATCCAGTGAAGTTAGCATTTGAGTACCCTATTAGTTCAAATAGAACCTTTTACATACCATGAACAAAGAGTTAGAGTGTCTAATAGGTATTTAAAAATTCTTTTAATAGCTATAAAATGTGATTGTTTAGGATCTGACTGGAATCTAGTACATATACATACATTAAACATAATATTTGTCCTACTAGCAATGAGATTTAATAGAGATCCTATCATAATTCTATAGAGCTTTTGCCAAACAAATTTAGCTTTTTCATCCTTGTCTAATTTGATGAAAGTACTCATTAAAGTTCCATATTTCCTTCCATCTTCAAGGTTGAATTTCTTCAGCAGTTCCTTTATGTATTTGGTTTAGTGGATGAAATTTTCTTCATTTGTCTACTTTAATTGTAGTCCAAAGAGGAAGTTTAATCTCTCCATCATACTCATTTCAAATTCTCCCTGCATAATCTTAGAAAATTCTTGATAAAGATTTTCATTAGTGGCTCCAAATACAATGTCATCAACATATATTTTCACAATGAGAATGTCTTTCATAACATGCTTAACGAAGAGAGTTACATCTACTTTAACCCCTTAAGAATCCTTTTTTAACCAAAAATTTACTTAGCCTTTGATATCATGCTCCAGGAGCTTGCTTTAATCCATAGAGGGTTTTCTTAAGCTTGAAGACATGGTTAGGATCATGAGGCTCTTCAAACCTAGGGGGTTGTTCCACCTATACTTCTTCATTAATGAAACCATTCAAAAATTTAGATTTGACATCCAAGTAGTAAAGTTTAAAATTCATGAAAGATGCAAATGCTAACAACATCCTTAAGGCTTCTATCCTAGCAAGAAAAGCATATGATTCATCAAAATCAATTCCATATTCTTGATAGGATCACTTTGTTACTAGCCTTGTCTTGTTTCTCACTACTAATCCAGATTCATCAAGTTTATTTCTAAAGACCCATTTGGTTCCTATAATTGATTGGTGATTTGGTCTTGGAACTATGGTGCACACATCATTTCATTTACATTGGTCCAATTCCTCTTGTAATTTTCATCTTCGAATGCATGGTCTATGCAAGATGGCTCTATTTAAGAAATAAAGGCAAAGTTACCACATATTTGGTGACATAATGATCTAGTTCTAACTTTATTCTACACATCATCAATTACTTGGTTTTCAAAATGATCATGCATGAATCTCCAATCTTTGGGAACAGAATGTTAGCATAAATGCATGGTTTCAATTATAAACAATACTTCATTAAAGATTATGTACTAATGGTTATTACCAAGAATTTAGCATGAAGAATCAAGTTGTAGGCCTCATAAACAAATGAACATAGAAAAAATATTCCAAGGTGACAATCTGTCTGACTGAAAAGACTTGGGTAAGTGTAGAAGCAAAAGACAAACTACGTGTTAAGTCCAACCCCTTTACTAAGCTTGATTTTGATGATGAGTGAGATTAAACAAGTTAGTTTCGATGATGAACAAACAAATGAGTGAAGAATTAAGGTACGAATAGGTTACTTTCCAAGTGATGCGGCATTTAAATATCAAAACAGATTAAGGAGAGTAACTATAAGTAATAAAAGGTGTTAATTATAAAATTATTACATTAACCTTTTAAAGGAAGTTATTTTTAAAAGGAATGCTTGAATAAAATTTATTCATAAATCACTTAGAATCTATTCAAAAACTTGGCATAAAAATTCAAAAATTCAAAAGTATGAAAGAAACATCTCAAAACCTCGTCAGAAGCATATCATAATCCATTAGAAACACATGTGAGCATCAAAAGAGCTCAAACGTAATTAGACATATCTCAAAACCATGTCAGAGGCAGATTAGAACTTCCTTAGAGTCAAGGTACAACATTATTGCACATCAGAAGATGGACAAAAACTTTCTCAAAATTGTAGAACTACATCAGAAGTTAAATAGAAGAAATTTCTGCACTCAAAATTTCTTAAGAAGAACCTCAGAAATAATATCAAGGCATACAAAACTAATCCAGAAGAAAATCTTGAAGTTAGAATCTTCTTAGAAGACCTTCAGAATCAAGACAGAATACAATAGGAGTAAACTGAAAAAGTAATTATATTTGACCCTTAGAGTTAAATCAATAGTTTCCACATTCAGAAGAACCTTAAAAACAATATCAAGGCATACAGAATTATTCAAGAAGAAATTTCAGCACATCAGAAGCAACTCAAAAGCCTTCTTAGAGGTGTCTTCAAGAAGGCAAAAGTCAAAAAAAATATCGGAAGCAAAATATATTCTCCATAGGTATATCAGGAGTCACTCAGAAGTTCTTCAGAAGCTCAAAATATCATAGTTGAAGGCGAAATCAACGCATAGAAAATCTTAAGAGAATACTGCCAAGAAATCACTTGTTGAGGAACCACTTCCAAAATTTTGTTGAGCTATGGATTGAATGTCAGAAGTTCTGGGTACTTAACTAAGAAATTCTGAAGCCTAACAGAATGCAAAAGTCATTAACAACTCTGCCTAACAGATTTGAAAATGGTGCTAAAGGTTGCAATAGCTAAATCTTTTCAAACGCCTATAAAAACATGATTAAGGCAACACTTAAAAAATTTCTAAGAACAAACTGAAAATCATCTAATTCAAGAAGAGCATTCACGATCTTCTATCATTCAACTCCAACTGGTAGAATACTACCAAAGCATTCAAAGAGTTCATAGCCAAATCTGCATCAACTTGAAAAGGAGTTTGAATTTGATCTTATTACAAACTTTGTTCATTCAATTAATTTTTTCATTTTAGTACAAGTCTACCTAAGTAAGATGCATTAATCTGTATATTTTTATTTAGAAAAATAGTGAGTTAGTTAATGAGCTCTATGAAACCAATAGTTTGTAAAAGTTTCTGATTAGTTTGA
The DNA here is from genome assembly GCA_036873735.1 of Pouteria campechiana. Taxonomy (NCBI): domain Eukaryota; kingdom Viridiplantae; phylum Streptophyta; class Magnoliopsida; order Ericales; family Sapotaceae; genus Pouteria; species Pouteria campechiana. Next base: position 42,912 of record JAYJMB010003519.1, read on the forward strand.
ACCAATGAGTATAAGTTAATTGGTGAACTTAGAAATCAATGTATAAAAGTTTCTGGTTAGCTTGGAAAGCTAGTAAGTTGTTGGTGACCTTGTAAAACCAACAAGTGTTTAGTGGAACATGAGTTCAGTAAAGGAGACTGACTTAGAGAAGTGGAGTAGGAACCTTGGAAGGGCCGAACCACTATAAAAATCTTGTGCATATGTGTTGTGAGTTTTAATTTATTTTATTTTAAAGCACATCTCTCAACCTATTGGATAAAAGTTTTGAAAGCTTAATTCACCCTACCCCCTCTTGAGCTACCATCCAGTTAGGGATCAATAAGTGATATCAAAGTAGGCTTCACTAGTTACTTTTTAATTACTAGTATATTAACTTGTGAAGAGACTCAAATGGCCAGTATGGTCCACAACACATCTGCTGAAGGGCAATCCACTTCCAGACCTCCACTTTTTTATGGAACCATTTATGGGTATTAGAAGAAGAGTATGCACAATTTCTTGATTGCCATAGATTACCAGTTATGAATTATAGTAGAGAATGGAAAGAATATTACAAATGCCTAAGATAAGTATACACCAGAAGATATTCAAATAGTAGAACATGATGCTAAGGTAAAGAATTGTCTCTACTGTGCACTATCTTTATCTGAATTTGAAAAGATTTTCACTTGTGATTTATCTAAGGAAATCTGGGATAAACTTCAGGTAGCATATTAAAGAATTGTCTCTATTGTGCACTATGTTCATCTGAATTTGAAAAGATTTTCACTTGTGATTTAGCTAAGGAAATCTGGGATAAACGTCGGGTAGCATATTAAAGTACCAATCAAGTAAAAGAGACTAAAATTAGTATTCTAGTGCTAGAATATGAAGCCTTCTTCATGAAAAAAATCATAAACTATCTCTAAAATGTTTGGAAGGTGTAATAAGTACAAAAAGAGGAAAACAAAAATGGAACAACATAAAGATTGTGGCATTTTTGGAATGAATTAAACAATTTTTATTTTGTTATTGATTGTCCTCAAATGATTACACTTGCTATGTACATTAGAAGATTTGTATGTTTCCATCCCCTACCATAGATGGTCTTAATTACATTTACATAATGGGAGAAAATATGTGATTAAAAAGAAAAGTACAATGCAACTTAGAGACCCAAAAAAAAACAAACTCTCTCAAAATGAATGTATGCTACTTTGGAATCACCAAGCACATTGTAATGACTTGATATTTAGGAGATTGCCTTAAGTCAATGGGTGGATAGGGTGATATGGCTCTGGATTGAGTTGCTAAACACTAGGTCAACCTAAAGAATAGGTATTTTGATCCGATTGGTTTGTCATAGGTCAAATTGAGATTAGGTGATTTTTATTGTTTACACTATAAGAAACCATAGAAACAATAAGAGGTTTGTGACCCAATTGGTATATCCCAAAATGACTTAGAACCAAGTGATCTATATTGTGTTTAGCCCTGAAAGAGACCAAAAGAAAATCATTAACCTAGGTTTGGTTTAGCTTTCTCTCATTGCCCATGAGAGGCTTAAGAAGAGTGGGCCAGGTTAATTGCATTTTAGTTAGTTTTCTTTTCTTTCGAGTGGGCCAGGTTAACTGGGTTTAGCTTGACTCTCTCAATTACCCATGAGAAGCTTAGGAAGAGTTGGCCAAGTTGACTGGACTTGACTGTTTTGATGAATGACATTTGCTAAGGTTTGACTTGGTGAGTTATGACTTAGTGACTCGATGACCCGGTCCTAGACTTAGGCTTTGGGTGACTGAGTGAATGGTATTTCCTAAGGTTTGACCTTGTGATTCATGACTCAATGACTCGGTGAGTCGAGACTCAGTAACGCGGTCCTAGACTTATGCTTTTGAATGATGTAGTGTGTTGTTAGCTAAGGTTTGACTAGGTAACCTGATCCTAAAGTTAGGCTTTTGAATGAATTGGGAAGTGGTGTTTGCTAAGATTTGACTCATTGAGTCATGGCTTTGTGAGTCATGACTTAGTTACTCAGTCCTAAACTCAGGCTTTTGAATGAGTTGATAAATGGTGTTTTCCAATATCCCATAGAAAATTGAAAGTGGGCAATCTCTGCTGTTTATATTGTGAGAGATTGAAGATCCAAGTTACATGAATTAATCCTAATTACACTTTGAGTTAATTAAGCCTAATCATGGTTAGCACTCAAGACAATGATTAGTGCTAAATGATAATTATTAATTAATTTAAGATAATGTTATTAGTTTCTTGATTTATGGGGCATTACAGGGATTGATCAAGGTTTAAACAGGTTTTAATATTTCCAATCCAGCATTATTCTCTGGTCCATTAATTATATAGGACCTATCATATCACAACAAGGGTGGGAACCATGTGTGTAATATGATGGAGCCATGGCAGAGTGCCCTCAGGCACTAGAGACATTACCAGTGACCAAAGGCCACTAGTGTTATGTGAGGCACTTGTCTCTTGAAGACTCCTCCAAGCTCCTTACAAAAATTCTATATCTCTTAGAGACATGGGGAGGAGTATTTATTGGTTTGAGGTCCAACTTCACCTCTGAGGGTAGTTTAGGAATATCAACTTAACCAATGGGGTATTTTTGGAAATGGGCCCAGCTTCACCATTAGGAGCACTTTGGACAAGCCAGCTCCAACACTAGGGCATTCTTAGAAATGAGCCTAGCTTTAGCATTTGGGGCATTTTGGGATTGTCAGCTTCACTAATAAGGCCATTCTTGGAAACGAGCCCAGCTTCATCATTTGGAGCATTTTATTGGCATAATTTCCATGCAAGGGCCAAAAAATAAATATTTATCACCCCAAATGCATAGATTGAAGTGGTATTTCATATCATTAAATTTAATTAATTGTATGCATGTCTAGGTAGATACCATGCAATTAATTTAGGTAATATAGAATAGCGCCCCATGCCTGTGTGGGTAATAGTAATCCTCTTTGGATAACCGCATAGATGGAAGGCCTTCCCTATTACGCAGACTGAGTATTATGTTAAGGCTAACAACGTAGCGTGACAATTTTGTGACTGTGCAACCTGGCAATCTTCCAACTTCCCTAGTAAGAAAAATTCATCTATGTTTGTTCCAACTATGCAGTGTCCAATAGCTTGCCAAATGATGTGAGATAGGCGGGCTTCTACGTATTCTGCTTGCGCAGCTAGGCTAGACTATGATAGCTTGCATGACTCTTGCTGCACGGGTAGGCTTATTTGTCCGAACTCTAGAGATCTGAGGCTGCTTAATCTCCGTAAACAACTAGCACCCAACAATGTGAAACTTGAAGCTGTCCTAACTGTGTCACTCTAAAGCAAATAGGCTTCATTTGCCTAGGCAGATTTCATATACCCCGAGCCTAGATTGCGCAGCTTGGAGGACGTAGTTTTGGCCATGTCATCTAAACTGCATAGGTAGTAAACAATGCAGATGTGGGGAATGCTTGGAGGATGCTCTTTGGCCATGTCCTCCAAACCGCGTAGGTAGTAAACAGTGTAGGCATGGAGAATGGCTTACTTGCGCAGGTAGTGTCAATGCTCTGACGATGATAAGGAGTTCGACGAGGGTAAAGATAGGCAGGGTTAGTTAGGTGATGCAGCATCCTTGGTTTTGGGATTGATGCATGAGCTCCCTTCTTGATAGAGCACGCAAGTGGGCTCCCACTAGAACGATATGGATGACTGTGGATTTGCTGCATGCCATAAGGCTGAGATTAGTGGTCATTTTCTCATTGCTTGGCATGCTGACTGTGGAGAACTTTGTGCATGTGGATGACTTTCTCCTGTTACTGAATTAAATGAGTTAATTGGAATTCCACTTGGCCAAAATGAGGTGAAAGCAGGTTGGCAAATCATGTCGGCAAGTCATTCTCCTTCTTCTCGCATAGAACACTGACATGGCTTATTATTATATAACATTCCAATTGTTGCTAGAAAATTTTCTCTATTTTGCCTATTGTGCTACATTTATTTTGGGAATGCCCTGCCAACATGATTTCTATCAATGTCCTACTAGCGTGATTTCTATCCAATGTTGCTGCTACTCTTGGAAGCTCCTTAGACCCAGCCATCTTCGGAATGTGTTAAATGCGCAACAAGCTTGCCTATCTGACCTCTATGCATAGCTAGAGGAAATGCTGACTCTATAGCCTATTTGTCTGCACTAAGGGGTAGGTTTGTTGCACATCTTAATGGTGAGGTTTGACTTCCATTTTCGTCTATGCACTGCTGGTCACTCCTCTCATGTTTAAAATGTCCCTTCCTTATTTGATCATGAGCTCCATTCTGAAATTCTACAAGAGTTCTGGTTGAAAACATTAACCCAAATGAGATGATTTTAATTCACCAAAGTAGATTTAATCTCACCAGATCATGGGGCTTGCTATTTGTAAAACTTTGAATTTTTGGATGCCCGTACAAATGAATGTGACCAATGAGCTGGACATCTTTAGAACTAGTGACAATCATAAAATCCATGCAATTCTAAGGTTCTGTCTTCACCATCAATTTAAATTTCTGAAGGTTGTGATGGTAGATGTCAATTGCGCAAGTTGTTGCTAGTGTGAGTGGCATGAATGGTGAGTTTTCTTCTCCGAACTTACCAGTTAGTTAATTTGAGCATCTGGAGAATGAAGCGGCCTTTCATTATGCAACTAGGATTGTCTCCGACTCAAAGAATATATATATATATATATTTTATAAGTCCTAGAATTTAAGGAACTCAGTTTGTTTTCTCTCTCTTTTCTCATCACCAACTCCAAACCATCTACCATTTTTATACATACAAGCCTTGACCATGCTGAACAGCAACTTAGAAAATCACAATAACTTTGGTTCAACCATGCAATTTTGAGATGACCAGAAGCTCTCATTGAGACCATTGGTTTGAATTTCTAGAAGTCTACCATCGATTTCCTCTTTAGGAATTTTTTTTGCAAGAACCTCTTGATTTCTCCCTGTTTTAGCCTTCTACAAGCTCAACGTCTCTTGCTAGTTCAATGACCTTTAAATCAACATTGTCCACTCTGTTTCAAACAATACTAGCAATGACATCATGGCTGTCAATTTGAGCTACAAAGAACTGCCACCTTTTCCCATTCTAGGAACATTTTGGGGAGCTTTTCTAGCTTGCTTCTTTTGAGTGGCTCAACGGTGGTTTGTTGCCATCTTCTATAAAGTAGCTTCGAAACCCATTTCCTCACTCCATTTTACATTTGCAAATACTGTTGCAGAGTCTGGTTCCATCACCCTTCTGATGGGTTCTCTCTGAGAGCTCTATTTCAATTCTTATTTTGTCACCTCTGGGAGGAGAAGAACCCATTGATAACCTACTACTACTATTGCTACTCATTATTCTACGCTTGTAAATGTTTTTGGATTTCAGACTCTCCACCATTTATTGGAAGTAAAACGACATTCCTCGCTCCCTTCACTTAAATAGAGGAACTTGTTTTTACATCCCATGTTGCTATTTACTAGCTTGTCCAAGTTGAACGAACTCTGTAAGCTTAGTTATTATTTTGAGGAATCTGAAAAACATCCTATTTTACGTCTCCCAACACCTCTTTCATTGCTATCACCACTTAATACTTCAGTTATCGAAGAACTTACATTCATTTCACACCATTATTGGGAGAGGAGACAGATTGCTCCTTGCTTCTTGTTGGGAGAAGGATAACGTCTGCTCCTTTCAAATCTACAAAACCCCTTCAAAAAAATCAAGCAAGGTTTTGGCACCTTGGTAGAAGGTTAGACGATGGCCTTATTTCCTTTCCTGATGAAAATTGTGATTATTTGAAAACCCCACTGGTCTGGTTTTATTTTCTTTTTCTTTTTTGTTTTCTTTTTTGTTTTTTTTGAAATGCCTCATTTTTTTGATTTTGCTAACACTGGTGAAAGAGGTAGATTCAAGGGTTGTTTACCAGATAACAATTTCTTTAAACCTTGGGTAGAGCATATAGCAACAACACACAAAAGCACCCTCTGTCAGGTTGGCATTTATGACATGATTTTTTGCACTCACAGTCCATTCAACTGGCACATGGATGCCATGTGCGGCTTCATTCAGTTATGGCCTTCGACAACCAATTCTTGTCATTTTCCATGTGGTGAAATGCACATCACACTGTGGGAACTCAATGTCGCTTATGGGTTGCCTATCATTGGGGATCCTTTTTGACTTGTACCTCTCACCAAATGAGGATTTCAGAGAAGGCAGCTTAGGTTACCGCATCTTGAATATAATGAGTATGTTAAGACGATCTAGCACTAAGCTTTCTTATATAGGCCGGGCACAGTTGTTCAGAAGGATTTCCAATCCCAATGCTCGAAGATTTAAGACGTCAGCATCTGAAGACTAGGCCAAATGGAATATTTGGGCTGATGAAACTTTTCTGAGCAGTATCGCCCTAAAGGAGGAATTAGTCTTATTCCTAATGTTGTGGCTTTCTATTATTATCTGTCCTTCATCAGCACATGATCATTGCATCAACTCCTTATGCTTAATGTCGACTCTTCAACTCATAGAAGGTAAGATACTGTCCATGGGTCCTTATGTATTATGCAACATCTATCGCGGGCTGGGCGATATGGTCTTACATCTTTTTGGGTCAGTCATGTCCACCACTTGCTAGTCCATTTCTTTATATCTTAGTTAGGACTTTATTTCCCCTAGATTTATGGGGTTGACTCACCAACTCAATTACCTGGTAAAGGTTTATTATTGGGGATGTTCCTGACTACCATTTTCAAGAATATAAGATTTGATGAAGTGACAGATCAGTTAGTGAAGTTGTACAAGTTTTCTCAAGAGATGTTTTGCTTGCTCCAGTCAATATTCCTTTAGGATTTGAGGTGAAAGGCAGGGATGAAACCTTTGATAAGGATTTCATCATTTCTTTGCAAGCTTGCTTGCTTCCTTTTTGAGAAGGCTCTAGGTTCTGGGTTGAGCCATATTTCCCGCATCAGTTTGCCAGGTAGTTTGGTTATGACCAAGAAATGTTGGGTTGCATCATATTTATATCATGAGAAGAGCGTACAATAGGAGTGGGTCCAGCTTGGTGGTATCCACTTTTGTTCCATTTTACCTCTACATTTTGTGACTATGACATCTTCTTGCCTGGTTTGGCTTGAAGGGTGCATGTGACCAAGGACTACGCTTGGTGATATAGCAGCAATGGGGTCAAAATTAGCAGGAAGATGCCTCCTAATTGTGGTCTGTTTGCTTACCATCTGTTGATATGATCTTTTGTACTTGATATGCCTGAGGATATCTTCTTGTGGGCATGATAGGCCATGGATTTTGAGAGGCTAGTCACTTTTCCATAATGAGTTCTATGGTTAGATGAACATCATCCTCATTAGAATATTTATCACACTGATTGCAGTCACTTTAGGTGATGGGGTTATGGTGATCAAATATACATCATAGGTGAAGATATTGAGGTGGAGTCAATGATCTCCACGCCAACAATTTATGAGTCAGCTCCTTATGCTCCTCCAACTTATACCAAGCAAATCATATCAATTAGTGTGCCTCTTTTACGAGAGGAATTGACCAAAGCAGAAGCAGATGCAGAAGTAGGGTTGGAACGGTACTTAGCAGATCGTACTCTAGTCCGATTCTGTGATAGGGATCCTTGGGCTTCAGTTCCTCTGAAAACTTCTCCATCTTAGAAGAAAGGGGTTGAATCTAGTAGCGTTGCTGCAAAGCAGAACGAGAGGGCAAAGACTAGTCGAGGATTGTCTAACCCTCCTCCTCTAAGAGTGACCAAAAGTGCAATTTTGCATCGCGAAGTAGCTCCTCCAGTTTTAGCTCTCAAAAAGAGTACAAAGGTAGTAGCAAGTAAAGAGGTTCTTACTTCAGTTATCAAGAAGAGCAATAAGGTGATAGCTAGTGAAGAGGTTCTTGCTCCTCTATCAAAAAGAGTAAGAAGGTAGTAGCAAGTAAAGAGGTTCTTTCCCTAGTTATCAAGAAGAATAGGAACATGATAGCTAATAAAGAGGTTCCTGCTCTAGCTATCAAAAAGAGAAAGAAGATGGTAGCTAGTGAAGAGGCTCTTGTTTTGCAAAAAAGAAAAACCACTTCCAAGAGCTTCACCACAGAATACAGGAAGAAGGCCAAAGTAAGTCGTAAAGACACTTCCTTGTGAGATACTTCCTTCTACCCCATCATCTTCTGTACCTATTGAGGCACTAGAGCAGTTAGTGGAAGATGTCGCTATAGCTAAGGGCATTATGCATAAGCAGATAGTTGAAGGGCTAGGTACTAAAGTTTTTATTGCTGAAGAGATTCTTATAGAGATGCATGCCAATTAGCTAGAGGCGGCTGATATACTAGTATGACACCAGAGGGAATCATTGCCAGATCTGTTTAATTATATGAGGTCATTTTTCAGCTTGGTGACATTTCTTCTCCTCTTTCTCAATTATCTTCACATCATCTTCATTTGGTAAGACCTTTAATTGAAGAGGAGGTTACCTTGGCAGAGATCCCATTGGGGAGTACTGGGTTCATAGTTATTCCTGAAGGAGACGCAGACAAAGCTACTCCTGATATTGAGGATAATCATGCCATAGATAAAGCCTTCCCCTCTACTCTAGGGGCATTATAGTAGATTGGTGATAGCACTTACGAACCAGATAGGGAGATACCTGAAGCATCAACATCGTGCTTTCAAGCTTTGCTCAGTGAGGATTTTCTTCAGATGTTGTCTTCGGCTCTCATCAAAGCAACAAAGGAGCAATGCAAAGTTCAACATGAGGACTTAGAAGATGAAAGTTTGATCTTTTTGCTCTGACTTTGAAAGATTATTGCAGAGAGCCTCTTCATCTTATACAATTACAAAGTTGAAAGATCATTTTCTATTCCGTTCTGCAGGTGTAGAAAGGTTGGGTGGTGACATCTCTTATCTATCAGCCTTTTTTGAGCAACTGGAGTCTTTTCAGCAAGCATGGGCATAGGCTGAGCCAGATTTTATCTCAAGATTTTCTATTAAAATCGTCACTGCCGAGGAAGTTGAACTTGAGGATACATAGGCTAAGATTGAGAAAAGATGTAAGAACAAACATAGATCACCTCAAAGCCCTTTGGAGGGAGTTTAACCGGTTGAGCCATCATTTATACTTCCAAGAATCTCTTGTTGCTTCCAAGTAGAAAGACGAAGCTGAAGGTTTGGAGATTATCAAGCACTTGGAGGAAGAAGTGGCCACTTCCCAACAAGAAGTGACAGCGGCTGAGGAGACTTTAATAGAGTTGAAGTCATCTCTAATTGTTAACCCAAAAGCTGCTCAAATATTAAAGATAATGGAGGATCAGTTCAGCCTTCTGAAGGAGTCCATATTAACTACTTTAACTCATTTGTAAATTCTTTTTATGTATGAGAATCTCATATGTTAATGAATGTCAGCACCTTTTTCTCATAATTTTGTTTCTTGACATGTTTCTCTCTCTCTTTTTTTTTACAGTCTGTATGATAATTTCAATTTCACCTGTAGATTAAATTGCTTAAGAAATATTTTCAGGGAATAGAGGAGGAGCAAATGCCCCCAATTTTTGCTCCCTTCCAGTTCATACATAGCAATGATTTGAATTCTGCATGTAGATCAAATCGCTTCAGGAACATTTACAATGATTAGAAAGCATGAGAAAATGCCTCTAGTGTTTGCTCCCTTCTAGCTAATGTATAGTAACGCTTTAGGAAATACCCACTAATGGGTAATTCTCCTTTACCATTACTATTTACAATTCAATATGAACCATTGGTATAAGCCTCTTGCATGACATAAGGGCCTTCCCACTTAGGTGTAAATTTGCCAATTAATTTGCCACCCATCATTATTTCAGTCCTTAGTTTGCGAACTAAATCACTCGGGTGGTAAGCTTAGTGTTTAACCAATCGGTTATATGCCTTGGCCATATGGGCTTGGTATAACTTGATCTTTTGCTTGGCTTGAAACTGCTTTTCATCCAGAGTGTTAAGCTCTTTGAACCATAACTTGACTTGTTGATCAGTTGTCAACCCTGAATGTGTTACAACTCTAAGCGATGACAATTGTACTTCCAAGGGTAAGACCACATTTGCCTCGAACACCATAGAATAAGGAGTTGCATTGGTTGTTGTCCAATGAGTGGTGCAATAAGCCCAAAGCACCTCTGGCGATTTGCAATGCCATTGCCAATTATTCTTATCCGTCATTCTTTTCATGATCTTTAGGATTGCCTTATTGAATGCTTCCACTTGGTTATTTCTTTGTGGATGATATGGTGCAGAAAACTTATGTTTGATGCCTTGCTTTTGACAAAATTTCTCCATTTCCTCATTCTTAAATGGAGTGCCATTTTTTGACATAATCTAGTATAGCTTACCATATAGATACATGATCATGAATTTGATAAACTCAATTACTTCTTTAGCTCTGACTCTCTTAAACTAGTCAACTTCTCCCCACTTGGAGAAGTAATTGGTTGTAGCCAGGATGTCCCTTGGAAGACAGAGAATTGATTGGACCGATGATATCAAATCCCCACCATGCAAATGGCGAAGAGATGTTTGCAGGTACCAATTCCGAAGGTGATATGTGCTGGATATCCCCATGGAGCAGATATTGGAGACATGATTTGGCAAATTGTAGTGAGTCTGAGACCATTGTAGGCCAGTAATATCCTATGCATTTAATCTGTCTATATAACGGTTGATCAAATAGATGCCCGCCGCATTCGCTAGAATGTGCTTGCATGAGTGCATATTAAATCTCTTTCCCATTAAGGCAATGAAGCCAGAGTCCATCATATGACTGCAATACAGTATATTATTGCAATACATATATCAAGTAGTGCTTTTTCTTAGAGCTAACCTTTCTCGCGAGTGTTTTGGGAGAATTTTGTATTGCAGGTAGTCGATGTATGGGATTAGTCAATCATCCACCGTTAGTTCCATGCTAGCTATGCATTTCACTCGCTTGGTAGTCTCCTCATCATATGAGTCAAGAATGCGACTTTGTTGCACAACTATGACAACTAGTTCTTAGCCTCCTACAATAGCTAGAGTGGTTACTAAGTTTGCTAGAGCATTAGCAATGGTATTCTTAGTTCTTGAGATATGCCCAATGCTGACTCGAAAGAGATGATCCAATAGCCCTTGTGTGATATCATAATATCTAGACAAACTGGGCTGACAAACTTCTTATTTAGTGGTTAATTGTCAGACCACCAATTTCGAATCGCTGAAGATGTCTAATTTTGTCATCTTAAAGTTGAGGGCAATCTGAAGTCCTAAGACTAGTGCCTCATATTCTGCTTCATTGTTGGTGTAATTCTTTGACTAGTGCCTCATATTCTGCTTCATTGTTGGTGTAATTCTTTGACTAGTGCCTCATATTCTGCTTCATTGTTGGTGTAATTCTTT
>JAYJMB010003520.1:0-13984 GCA_036873735.1 Pouteria campechiana
GTGTCTACCTTAACCATGCTTGGATAATTAATCTAACTCATAATATTGGTGATCAAGCAATAAAATAAATTAAATCATTGCGAATAACATCATGAATGAAACAAGATCATGTGGTCAATAATAAACAACAATCCACATAATAAAGAGTATCCAAAAGGGTTACATCTTCTCCCTTGAAAAAGAGATTAAGTTCATTAGAAAAACCAAAACAACTCCCTTTGACAGAATTATCACAATGAAGAAAATCATTTCTTCCTCCTCTTGCTTACTTGCAATCTCCCCTTTGTCAGCATTATTGTATATGATTTCTATGATAACGAAACTTGTAAAAAGAAACTTGTATGCTTAAATCTCTAACAATCATATGTATAATTATGAATTGATAATAATTTATTAACATAAATACTTAGTCAGGAATGTTTAATTAAACAAGCATATAGTCTTCACTTTATGGTGAACACATCATAAGCATTAATTAATCTTTACTTCATAAATTTAATAAAAACACACTAAGCACCATCGTTTCTTAAGCATTCATATTATGCATCTAATGGAAATGTATATTATTATTGCTTTATAAAATGATACAATAACATGAGGATAAAATATATTCTGATGTTATATATATGAAAGCTAATAACATAGCAAGTGCAGAAAAGTTCAAGTGTAGGATAATGATTGTCTGCAACAAATTGCCATAACTATCTGCTACATTCTAAAAGAACTAAACTGATGAAAATCATGGAAGAAGAAGAAAAAAATAGAAAGTTTAGAGACAAGCAACAAAGAAGGTTGCATTAGATGCTTTCATGAACTAAAGCAATGGGAGATGAATTTGGGTTGTCTTTCAACCTCAACAAGAAAATGTCAATAGAAAAATGCAAAACAAGAAGTTCAAGACAAAGCCATGGTCAAAGAGCATAAAGTTGTTCAAGAAATTTGAGCTATCTACATCGACCAAAGAAAACTTGTTCAAGATGAAGAAAGAAGACAAAGCTTCATCAAATACTCAAACAAAGAAAAAAAGAAGAAATTGTTACCTAGATAATCATGCATAAAGAAGAGAAAACTTTTTATGATCTATAAAGTTAGAAGATTAGATTAGTCTAAGGACTAAAAGGTAATATGAACAAAGAAGAGAGTGTAACTTCAACTGAGCCAAGATAGAAAAACCAAAGAATGAAGAAAGAAAGAAGTTACAAGAACAAACCCCTTCTATTGCTTGAAGTGTGCAGAAAAATTGAAGAACTTCACCTCATCTGTGAATTAAATTTTGTCTATTATGCTAGACAAAGTATCAGCCAAAGCAGAAGATAATTTAGAAGTTACACGGTGAGCATAGATGTAGCTGAACAAATAAAGAGCTACTTGTATCAAAAAGGGACTTCAACCAACAAATGCATGATCATTTATGACTTATAATAGACAAATGCGACATGTAAAGTATTCAGTCGAAGATAAAGAAGGACATAGTTTGTCTAGCACTTACATCAGATAAATGCCATACTTCATCTGTTTGAGCAAGTTAAAGTAAGCTTCGTTTGTTGCCTTCAATAGACAATGAGGAACAAAAGAAGAATGCAATACTTTGTCTGTTAAAGCAAGACAAAGCAAACTTTGTCTACCACCTCTAACAAACAATAGAGAACAAAGGAAGAACATCTTACTTCATCTGTTCATATAGAAGGAGAAGTTTGTCAATTGATCAACCTAACTTCGTTAGTGCCACCCAAGGCAAGTTTGTTATTTACAACAAACAAAGCACATACACGAAGGATCAATCAACAAACAAATCTCCTAGAGGAATTTTGGTAGAGCAAAGAAGAGTTTATCTTTCAATCAATTTGACTTCATTTGTGCCATTCAAAATTAGCCTGCTACTTGCAACAAATAAATCATTCTTATAAAAGTTCAACTGACAAACAAACTTATGAAGAATTCATCCACAACTAATGGCAGACAAATGTAGATAGAGAGAGACTTGACTTGTTAGAGGAAAACTTGATTTATGTGACTAACATATAAATGGCATCTGCACTTAAGCCGACATTGTGCAGACTTATATTAGTCATCATTTCTGGTAATAAGTGGCGCTGCAAGGTTTTCAAAGCTATGATGAGTCAAACGAGGAACACCTTTTTAACATGGCTCATCCTCCTCTCTGAATGATGATGCAGCAGCTATAGACAAATCAAAAATAGGTAGACTTCAACGATAAAAAATTCAAATGGTCTTATTCATTCAATGTTATTCTCATTTCTGCATTCAACAGAACCTATCTTCTCCAACGATCGAATGTATGAAGAAGCTATTTAAGGAGAAAATGTGGGACAATTCAATGGGTGAAGGAATACTTTTAAAATGAGCTAAACCTTATGCAAATGCTTCAACTCATGGCCACAATCTTAACATTCATTTATCTTCAATGAGCTTTAAACTTTAGATCATTATGGCCATTATCTTTATATTTTGGGAAGATCCTTTCGTATTAATAGAGTTGTAAAAGATTTCATCTTCCTCTGTGCTTCATTATAACACTTTGTGAAGTGTAATAGTTTTCTAGTTAATCTGAAAATCAGAGTTTTGTTGGTGAACTCTAGAAAACCAATAAGTTTGTTAGTGATCTTCAAAAGTAGTGAATTTCTTGGTGAGCTTATGAAAACCAAAAGAGTGCTAGGAGCACTATGGTTATGGCCCTTGGAGTTAGAATCTTGAAGAGTGTTGGGAATAGTTGTTTATGCTTCCTAAAGTTGGAATCTAGAAGAGTGCTGAGAGTAATACTATATTTCCATTACATTGGATATAATGGAACCCAAGGCATAATGAGTAAGTGTTCTTGGAAGAGTGCATGTAGGGATGGAGTCCTAAACCACTATAAAAATTGTCTTGTCTGTATGCATGTGCTGGCTAATCTGTTTCATTCTTCATGCATTTTATTACTTCTATTATTCATTTTATATCACATCACACATAAGCACAAAAAAAGAGAAATGATCCAATAGGGGTTAAGAAATAAATTCTTATTTACCCAATTCACTCCTTCCCTCTTGGGTTAAGTCATCCTACGACACTTCACACCCTTCTTTTCCACAAGAAACTTCAAGAATTTGCCCTCATAACCCTCTGAAAGAACTCTCAAAATGGAAGTGAAAAGAATCCTCAAAAACCCTAACTTCCTTCCTTAAAAACCCCCTCTACGAACTTAGCAGAAATCTTGCTAAAATTGAGGCGCCAAGTGGGCTCTTCACTTGCAAACATTGATTTTTAGCTCTTTTTCAGTTTTCATCTTTTTCATCCTTTGAGCTTCATCTTTTCCTTCCATTTTTTCTTCTTTTTTATCTTTAAAATACCTACAAAATCCAACAAATAAATATAAAATTCATCAAAAAAGAAATAAGAATTTGCAAATAATTAAGCTTAAACATAAATAATGCAAGTGAATGGAACTCACTCATCGAAGTAATAGTTATGATATGACAATGTATAATCCTAGTTGGGTCCTTATTGGGTCTCTAATTGTAATGCCCCACACCCCCACCCTATGCATTTTGACCATCTGGATTAATCCTGCCTAACATATCTCACATCGAGGACAATTCGAGATGCTACCATCTTATATTTTAGAGAAGGCCATCTTATATTTTGGAGAAGGTCTCTAATAAAAATCTAGCAAAATCTCCCCTAAAATATAAGGCATTTCTTCTATACAATCATGTATCACATAATAATGCAATTCTATTTATCTATTCAACATAGATAAAATCATTAAAACTCACTCATACACCGATAGCTACCCAGAACCTTAGTCGCATCATGATGGCAATTAACACTAAACATATATATATAGATACAATATTCATCCACAAGTACATTATTATGACATACCAATACATTTCCTTTATACATAATTTTGGAACCTTTTTGATACAACCATACAAATACATGATGAAATTACAATAACAAATTCTTATCTCAAAAAGAAAAGTCTTCAAATCCTACCTCTCAACTCTAACCCACAATTGGGATTCTTTACCGAACCTACTAGATAAAAATAAAAGCAAGGGTGAGTTTAAATAGACTCAATAAGTAGACTGTATGGAAACAATAATCCACAATGTGATGAAATAGCATATTTCAATCCATCAATTCATAAAATCATAATTGCTCCACAAAAAAATTCAGAATATATCAAGCTTCTACCATGCATAAGCATCTACTTATGAGGCTCAAGTCCTCATTATTTCAACATATAACTATAACAGCATCTTTATCAACATACTTTTGCGGTACTCATGACCCCTACTCACATTCATATTTTAATCATCATTAGGGAATTCTGCCTATTCCTTTGTTCTAGAAACAAACCAAGAGATATTTCTTATCCCTAACTAGCATGCAACTCACTATCCAATCATAACTTAAGAAAACGCAATACCCAACATCAAGGGATACTCACTATCCCACAATCCATATAAGTATATAAACATTTTTATATAATCAAATAGGCCAATGGGATATTCATTATCCTTAATCATGCACCAATAATCACATAACCATACCATAAACAAAGCACAAAATATTTCAATTTAAGGGAACCTACTATCCCTAATGTCCATATAATCTAAAATAAAATAAAGCAAACATCAATATGTAGTCCAATATGGGATATCCACTACCCCCAATCAAAACATACATGCTCAAATACAACAAATGAGATATTCCATATCCTCTTTCAGCATTACAGTCAACCATAAGAAGAAGCCTACTTATCTCATGAAAAGCCATTCTACGCTCTTCCTTTTCTCAAGCTTGGCTTCTCATCACTACCTAGCATAGAGGTGTAAAACTTTGATACGCTATAATGTTCTTAGACTAAAATTTAGAAGTGAGGATTTTCTTCCTATTTTCCCCTTCTATTCCTTTGCTTTTCTATATTTTATGTTGCTTATATTACTTGGAAGTGAAAGGGTGCCTAGAATTTCAAGCGATTTCTCTTGATGTTTAGTTTCTTTTATCTTTTGATACTTATTTTAATGAAATTGTGTCTAGCAGTTATAACATGTTGACCAGATTATAAAAATAACATGTCAAACATTATCATTATGAGATTAATATTTACTTAAATTTCAAGTTTTTATTTAGGGTATTTCATACTTTTAAGAATTTAAGTCTTATAGATCATTAGAAATCAAGTATCTTATCATTAATCATTGATTATATGATCTCACTTTTGTACATGTTTAGATATTTTCCACTTATATTCTAGTTTTGCTTTGATAATATGTAATTTATGACACAAGCATTATCATACAGACATTTAATGCATCATTGAAATTACTTTATTTTAAAAGTTCAAGCCTTAAATATAATTATAGAAGGAATCACTATGAATGGAATTCCTATTTGAGACCTTAAACTATGACATTTCCCAAATAGGCTTGACTATGCCTTAGGACTATAATAAAGTGAAGAGTCAATTATTTCAAAGTTTTTCAGAATGATTTGGCTCAAAGCAATGAATTCGAATCTATTCAAATCCAAGGTAGTTTGGAGGTATCTAGAATATATGTAGCAATGTAATATATGGTCAACTTAGACAACTTATCTCCTTTGATGTTTCCTTTGATGATTTTCTCATTTAAGCTCATAGATGTTGTTGCTAGTCTTGATCATTCATTCTGCTCTTGCTATATGGAGTTGTAGATGTTTCATTTAAGATTTTCTAGAATTGAGTCTTGATTTATCCAATTCTTTTTCTTACATCCGGAGCTCAAACTTGTTGGCTCTTTTTGCTTGGATTTGTGAGCTTAAGAAGAAGACTTTGATTTTTCATTACTCTATTTCTTCCTCTATATGTTCACTTTCAAACTTTACTACATATACTTAAGAAATTATTGTACTTTCTTTACACTAATAGGCTCAAGCATATATTGCCAATTGATTAGTATAGATTGTATTTTAGTCATAATAGTATGCAGTAAGGTATACTATTGATTCAAAGCAATTTTCATAAGAAACCAAGATAGACTTTTGCTCTAGTCATAGCTAGCTTTACGAGCTTTGAACTAGCATGTTATGAATTATATAAGAATGATATGCTAAATTAACTCATTTTGTCGATAATTGAATATGTATTTCTAAGCATGATCATTCATTTGAGTTATTTTATATTTTATTATGTTTTGAATTATATGTCTTTTTAGGAATTCCTATCTTTAATTCACTAATTATTTGGATGGAATTTGTTTTCTTATTCCTAGTTATCTCTTGATTCATTATTTTAGAGTTCGATTTATTCCAAACTAAACCTAGATTCTATCACTATATGAATAAATTAATAATATATATACACAAGTAAAATTTTAAACACAAATAGTGATTCATAATAGAGTCAATTGAGATTAGGTATCATACCTGCACTTACCTTTTTGATTCCTATAAAAGTTGACTTGTTCATTCATTGTCTAGAAACCACTTGCTTTTTGAGGGAATTGGGTATTTAATCTTTTTCTTGAGATTGCTCCCCCTCAATCCGTGATGTATCTTCAATTTCCAATTCTTCTATTTGCAGAAATTGAACTTGTTCTTCGGGAGTTTGTTCCTTCTTTCCTACACTCAAATCAGTCTTAGTAGCAACATTTAATATCATTTCAATGTAGGTTAACTTGCCCCTTTGGAACTGTTTGTAGCCTATTCAATGTATCTGTTGTACTTATATAGGTTAAGACAAACTTGCAAATGGTGGGGCAAAGAGCATGTAGTAGGATATTTTTAGCCTTAATAAATTCATGCTTTGCTCTCTCTTCATCCTTACTTACACCAATAATAATGATTTTATATAGCTGAAGATCATTGGCTATAAGATGTATTTCTAGTCTCTTCTTTGAAGTATCCTTTGCAAAACATAGAAGATGACATAAATGGGTAAGCCAAATGGATTACTAGAGTTGATTATCTAGCCCGATCTAATACCACTTGTTAGGTTCTGTAGGAAGGCTTTACCTAAGAGGGAAGGAATGAATTGAGTTTATAAACCTTTCTTGTTCAACCATTGTAGGATTAATTTTCCTCTTTTTGTGCTTATGTGTTATCCAATGATAAATAATAAAGCAGTAAGGTGCAAGGAAAGTAAATCAATCATAAACAACATACAAGTACCACAATCTTTATAGTGGTTCGAGCAGCCTCCCTACACCACTTTCTTTGTGATCTCGTGTACTATGCGATTATATAATAAATGATAGAATAGTAAAGTGTGAGAATGTAATGCCCTTCCTTTCCTAGACATTATGAAGGTAGTAACATGAGAACTCACGGACATAGTCTCCCTTGAACTTACCTTTATAAACCTATATTAAACCTGTATGAAACATTCCCAAACACCATAAATTGCCCAGAACCATAATCCCACTGTAAAAGTAGAGTTTGGAAGCCTACTTATATTTATTACAGTAATGACATGCATATTACTATGACTTCTACTTTTTAACTTTACTTTGATATAATTTACAAGTTTAATACATTACAAAATAAGGTATCAAAATAAGGTACTTCTAAACTTTATAATTTGTCCCTTTCTCAAGCTCCAACCCCTCGTTAGACTTCATCTTCTGGCCTGTCAGCTAAAACATATTAAAATAAGGTCAATTCGGGCACTCAGTAATCAAGTATGAAATAAAACAATAATAACATACAAAATTTGTAAGTACATGATAATTTTCTCTATACAATTGGAAATATTGTTATGGAACTATTACTCGCTACTAGTAATAACAAATGTTCCTCTAGGAGTCTCCTAAAATATCTATCATATCCAATCTATTTTTCTCATGTTAAAATTATATTCATTTCTATTTCATCCTATATATATCCCTTCCTCAATTTGCCTACTACAATCCAATAACATGCTCAGGAGGCCATCAACCAAGTGGTCTTAACCACATTCCAAGTGGACACAGCCACAAACAAATGGACTCAACTTTCTTACAATTTGATGTGCTCCAGTTCCTCCCTATAATCCCATTTATGAATGTCATGAGACTCCTGACTAATACTCATGGTGTCTCGCCCTCACTGCATTTCAGGGATAATAAGTTCTCCTCTCACACCTACTAAGTAATTAGAGGAGTTACACATCCAATAGGCTAGCCTCTTCACCATCAAGGTGGTAATATCAAACAAACCCATTCATGGGATGAGTAACCAAAGAACCCTCCTGACAGGAATTCAAACCCAAATTCATGTAACTTACATTTTGGTAGGCATTCAATCTTAATTACTTAAAATATATAAAATATATTTTCCAATTGGTTTTTAACTCAATCATAATACAAAGTCTTCAATAACTTAATGCACTCCAATGCATGTCAAATCACTTCAATAATCCCAAATAATATATTTATGTGTCATCCTTTAACTTAACATAACATCTTATTTCTTGTGTTTTACTTAAATTCTTTTACTTAACATAACATCTTATTTCTTGTTTTTTCCTTAAATCTTTTTCTAAAACATACATCCAAATAATATATATACATTAAATATACTTAATTAATAAGACAACAAACATACAACAAGAAAATCAACTAACTAAACTAATTTTTAATTTAACGAACTAGCACCGATGGTGCCAGATTGGGCTCCGCGGGGCCGAGCATGCTATCTCCATAAATGTGCATCTTAACGATTAGGCACCGGTGGCACTGAGTGTCTGCGCATCACATCATGGTCTGATTTCCTTAACATGCCAGCGCTGGCAGTGCTGAGTGTCTGCCCTTCACATCATGGTCTGATATCTTTCCTCCTTTAGCTTACTACATTCAATCTTATTTCACACTACTGATTGCCATAGTTCACTCTTCCTTTTAAGCTTGATTTAGGCTTGATTACACCTCATCTGCATGCATAAAAACTCTTACCCCTTTCACATATTTATCAAATGGATTTTTCATATTCTTCTAAGCATATTTAACTCATATAATCATGCCAAATTATAATATGTCATTATACTATACTTATATTCTTACCTTTGACCTATGATACTCATAATTCTTATACTATATTAGTCATCTTCAAGAGAACAAATATATCATATAACAAGATTTATCCAAATTCAAACCAAATGCCCAAAATTCATAAAATTACATTCAAAACATCAATATGTATAGAAAATTTATATAAATAACCTGCTTACCTAACCAATACACCCTTCTTCCTCCATATCCTTTGTATTTCCTAATTTTTGCTTTGCAACTGAATTCCTACACTCAAACAACAAGTTTCATCATTTCTCAAATAAGCTTAACTACATATAAAACCCAACTACTACAATTCACTATCATAATCTAACCTAATCCCTTCCCTAGGTAGGGTTTCCTTAATTACTCATGTAACTCTCATTAAGGAGATAAGTATGGAATCATTGTCACAAGTTGATCATGCCACATCTTCTTACAAGCATTTCTTCAAACACCAAGTATGCAACTTTCATTTTTCATAGTTGCGACTATTATTCAATTAAAGTTTTTTACTAAAACTACTTATATGCATAATTCAACTAAAGTTACATCAAAATTTTTATTCAAAGTACTCATTTGACTACTTAAATCATGCTTTTCTCCATTTCCAAAACCTCTAAATCCTCAAATTAACTCCTTAAGCTAGAATTAAAGAAATCTATCTTACTAAAATGGATAATTAGTACTAGAAATCACTTACCAGTCAATTTTCTTCAATTGAAATTCCCAAATCCAAGTTGTAAAGCAAAATCCCAATTTTTTCTTTGATCATACAATTCCAAATCCACTAAGATTAACGTTCTCTTAATGAGTGATTATTGCCAGATCAGCTATTGTCGATTTTTGAGCAATTTGGCATTTAATTCTCCAAATTCTGAAAATTTCTTAAGCTTGGGAACAATGGGAGAAGGAGTTGAATTTGAATGGAGTTTTTGGGATGATTATGGAGCATTTAAACTATTTTCTTATGGTACTCCAATAATGCATGCCCCCAAGTGCACTTGTAGCCAACATGGGAAATTTTCTATCACATTCTTGCTTCCAGTAATTTATAATGCTTAGTTCACTAGCCATAATCATCATGATTATCTTTTTCTATTTCCCAATTATCATACATCTACTATCAAATTCCAATGGTAGTACAAATTTTCATGTTATCAAATTTCCAAGCCTCACATTCTACCCCCCTTAAAAAATTTTCATCCTTGAAACTTAAACAAACAAGGATACTTTTTTCTCATCAACTCTTCCAATTCCCAAGTCGCTTCTTCTTCCGAGTTGTGATCCCATTGTACTTTCACTATATGGATAGTCTTGTTTCTCAATTATTTTTCCTTTTCATCCAATATTCAAATTGGTTGTTCAACATATTGCAAATTTACCTTGATTTGGATATCTTTGGGTGTCAATATGTGGGAAGGATTAGGTTTGTATCTTCTTAGAGATGACACATGCAATACATTATGAATTCCACTTAATAATGGGGGTAAGGCAATGTTATACGCCACTTTACCCATTCCTCTAAAATCTCATAAGGATCAATATATCTTGGACTTAGTTTGCCTTTTGTGCCAAATTGCATTATCCCTTTCATTGGAGAGATTTTTAAAAAAACTTTATCTCCCACCTTAAATTCCTTAAATTCCAAGTCACGTCTTTGTACATCTGCATAACTTTTCTAACGCAGTTGAGTAATACAAATCTTTTTTTGGATTTGGGTCACGACAATATCTTCAATCATCTATGGTCCTATTATAGTGGTTTCACCCACTTCAGTCCAATATAGTGGAGACCTACATTTATGCCCATATAGTGCCTCAAAAGGAGCCATCTAAATGCTAGAATGATAACTATTATTATAGGCAAATTCAATCAATGACAAGTACTGACTCTAAGCTTTACCCATTCTGGAACACTTGCCCTAAGCATGTCTTCTAATTGCCGATTCATCTGTTCTATTTGCCCATCTGTCTATGGGTAATAAGTGAAGTCTAACTGTGTCTCCATAGCCTTATGTAGTCTTTCCAAAACTTAGGAGTAAACATTGAGCCTCTATGTGAAATAATCACCTTAAGCACACCATGTAATTGCATAATCTCTTTTTGATAAATCCATGCATACTTTTCAATAGTAAATGTAGCCTTGACTGATATAAAATGAGTTGATTTAGTTAGTCTATCCATAATGACCCATACACTTTCAAATCCTGCAGTTGTTTTTGGTAACCCGATGACAAAATCCATTGTTATATCTGTCCATTTCCATTTGGGAATCTCAATAGGTTGCAATAATACACCTGATCTTTGATGCTCTACCTTCACTCTTTAGCTTACTAGACATCTAGCCACATTTCTGGCAATATTATTTTTTATTCCCTTCCACCAGTATTGAGATTTCAAATCATGGTACATTTTATTGCCACCAGGATGGATAATATACGGAGAATAATGTCCTTATTCTAGTACTTTGTGCACTACCACAGATTTCTTGGGAAGTACCAATCGATTCCTATATCTCATAAGATGGTATGCACCAATGAAGAAATCTAGTAGCTCATTTTGTTGTATTCACAACTTCAATTTCTAAAATTCTTCATCTGACAACTCTTCTAGAGCTATTCTGATTTCATCTATTAAGGTAGGATGATTACTTAATTGACATATTTGAGCAACTATTCCATTCGTTCCAACTTGCACTTCTAATTTCCTTAGTTTTTTAAATAATTATGTCTTTTGTGTAAGTATGCTAGCTAAATTGCTCCCAGATTTTCTGCTCAAAGGATCGGCTACCACATTTGCCTTTCCATGGTGATAGAGAATGTTTAAATAATAGTCTTCAAGTAATTCAAGCTATCACCATTGTCTCATATTTAATTCTTTCTAAGTAAAAATATATTTTAGACCTTTATGATCAGTGTATACATCACATTTCTATCCATAAGATAATGTCACCATATTTTTAAAGCAAATACTATAGCTGCCAATTCCAAATCATGTGTTGGATAGCTGTGCTCTTTAGGGTGCAATTGACATGATGCATAAGCTATAACATTTCCATTTTGCATCAGGATACAACCTAATCCCTTCTTGGATGCAACACTTTATATCAAAAATCCATCCAGACTTGATAGAAGTGCAATTATTGGTACTTCCACCAACTATTTCTTTAATTTTTGAAAGGTAGCTTCAAACTAATCATTTCACTCAAATGGAATTCCTTTATGAGTAAACTATGTTAATTGAAGAGCAATGCGGAAAAATTCTTCAACAAATCTTTGATAATATCCAGCTAATCCCAGGAAACTTCTAACCTCCATCACTATACTTATCCTAGGCCAATTCACTACAGCTTCTATTTTATGAGGATCCATAGAAGTACTATCTCCTAAGATCACATGGCCTAGAAAGGTATGCTATTCATCCAAAAGTCACACTTCTTCAATTTTGCATAAAGCTTTTCTTTTATGAGTCTCTGCAAAGCCATTTTCAATGTAATTCATGCTCCTCCTTATCTTTGGAATAGATCAAAATATTATCAATGAAGGCAATCACAAATTGATCTAAATAGGGTTTAAATACCCTATCATCAAATCCATAAAGCTAGAGCATTTGTTAAATCTAAGTGGCATTACTAAAAATTGATAATGTCTATATCATGTTCTAAATCCAGTCTTGTGGACATCTACAAGCTTAACCCTGAATTGATGATATCCATACTGTAAATCTATCTTAGAGAATATTGTAGCTCCTTGTAACTGATCTAATAGATCATCTATTAGGGGTAATGGATATTTATTCTTAATGGTAACTTTATTCAATTCCCGATAATTGATACATAATCGCAAACTTTCATCCTTCTTCTTAACAAAAAGCACTAGTGTGCCCTAGGATGACATGCTAGGATGAATAAATCCCTTGTCCATTAATTCTTGCAACTACACCTTCAATTATGCTAGTTCAACTGGTGCCATGCAATATGGAGCTTTAGATACTAACTCTGCCCCAGGTTAGAGGTCAATCGCAAACTCCACATCTCATTCAAGAGGTAATCTAAATAATTCACCAGGGAACATAGATGGAAATTCTCGCACTACAAGTATATCTTTCAACATTTGATGTTTTGAATGAGTGTTGATAACTAATACCCAATATGCTTCATGTCCTTTTCTTACTAAACTAAGAGACTTCATAGATGACACCAGTATAGGAATTTTACCCTTAGGTGAACTTCTAAAGAGAATTTCAACTTTATTCGAAGTATTTAAGGTTACTTGCTTAGTTTTACATTCAATTGTAGCTTCATATTTGGCTAGCCAATCCATACCCAGTATAATATCCAAACCTTCCATATTCAAAATAATTAAATCAACATAAAACTCTCTACTCTTGATTACTATTGGTATTTCATAACATTCAGTAGTTGTGCTGACTGCCTTCAATGCAGTGGATAGTTCTATCAAATGGTGCATTGGATATTTAAACAAACTAGCTCTATTTACAAATACAATAGAAACAAAAAATTGAGGGTTGCCTAGATCAAATAATCCATAACCATACAATCACATACAAAAAGATTACCAATAACCACATGATTCTTGGCCTGAGCTTCTTGTGCATTGGTCACCGGCACGATTGCAACATTGGTGGTCTACAGTCCTCGTACTGATGGCTAGGAATTGTATTAAATCCATTAATTCTTCCTCTCATATGACCTCAACCACATTAAGATTGGGGTGGTGCTTGGGAGGTCACACTATCACTTTTCCCTTGATAGGGACAAGTCCACTTAATATGACTAGTCTCACCACATAAGAAACAAGTGATTGCTCTTTATTGCCTAATTTTTTGAGGTTGATTTGACCCCTGACTAGTCTCTCTTATCAAACCTATGGCTAACTGGTGGTGCTGTCGTGGGCACCCAAATTTAGAACCTTGCTCCAATCTAATTTTCTGTAGTAGTGTGAGTAA
>JAYJMB010003521.1:0-13982 GCA_036873735.1 Pouteria campechiana
TGGAGAACTTTTAGCCAGAATCTATGCAAACAGATAATGAAAGATTCAAATAGCACAGAAGATAACTTATTTTATAGTAGTTCAACCCAAGAAAGGTTCCTGCTCCAATTCTTTGAATCAGTCTCACTTACTACACTTAGGTTCCACTAAAACATGTTTGAATAAATAAAAGTTTGTTTTCTAGAGCTCACCCAACTCTTACATTTATAGCAAGTCTTTCCTACTTGCTGAACTTAGTACCTACAGTTGCAAGCCCCTTGCTTGCAGAAATAGAAAGCAATAAAGAAGTTTGTACAAGATTGATGCCTCTTACTTAGGCAATAGTGTACATGAATAATTCAAAGCAATAAATGATATAACAACCAAGAATACAGATTTTAAACTCCTTGAGATATATAGATTGAGCTTTGATTGCAGATTAAGAGTTGTAAACAAAGGGAGTTAAAAAACATGGAAGAAAACTTTGAATGCTTTGTAAATGCTCTTTAATTCACTCAACTAACTCCTTCAAAGATTTGAATATTCTATTTATACCCTTGGAAAATCATCTAGCTGTTAATTCTCATTTCTAAAATTTTTTGATCATTTTAAATTGTGTTTTCTTTACTCAACTCAATCTTTCCAACGAGTGCTCTTCAGAATGTTTGAAGTTTTACTTCAGATCTCTGAAGGTCTAGTATTTTGTTAGTTACCATTTATGTATTAAATTTTAGAAATCTAAAGCCCTCTTTCCGACCTCCAAACTTCAGCTTAGTAGAGGATTTGCGTTCCAACTAGGTATTTCAGACCTTGGAAGGTCGACTTTTAAACTCTGAAGCTTCTTTTGATAACTGACTATTCAAATGACTATTTCTTTACACCTCTAAAACTTATGTCTTCCTTCTAAAGTATCTTCTGAAAGACTTCCTCGCTTTGAACCAAGTTTTGATTGATTCTTTAGACCTCTAAAGCATATGATCTATCCTCTGAACTTGTTCTCTAAAGTTTTTAGATTATTCTTCACACCTCAGAATTGTCCATCAGATCTTCTGGTGTTTTCTAATACTTTTGAACTTTATTTAACTCAATTTTAAGGTTATCCTTATGCTTTTAAAATCTCTTTTTAAGTTCAAATTCAATGTTTTCTGAACATTTACTGGCTTCTCTTCCTTTGAATTCTTAATTGTGATGAGTGTCAACTTGATGTAAGTTGCTTCACATTGTTCATCACTCTGAAGTTACTTTCTTAGTGTAGTTTACTGGCTTTATTCATTTTCTTTTGCAGCACTTAGGAAAATAACTTATTAGTACCATAACTTTTCACTTACATATTTGTTCATAATCAAAACTTAGCTGTTAATACACTTTCATTATCAAAATTAAGCTAATTAAAGCGATTAGACTTAACATTCTCTCTCTTTTTGATGATGACAAAACATTTGAGTGATACCTTTAAGAAACAAATAGGGAACTAAAAAACTGCTTCTAAATCTAATATCTCTCCTTGAATAAATCAAATCTAGATAGACAATTCTATCTGTTATTTCTCTCCCCTTTTTTTTATAATCAAAAAGTATAAGGGTAAAAGAGAAATGTATGTGGAAAATGAAATGTATGAACATACACATAAGGAAAGAGAAATTGCATTTCATTGATCACAAAAGGATTACATGAAATGTTCAATACAGTTTTCATAATACAAACATAAAGAGTAGCAAAAAAAATGGTAAGCATAGTAAGTCACGACTTCTTTGGCTTAGGCCTTTTTTAGTAAGTGAGGGGAAAATAGGTGGGGCTATCAAATGATGGAGTGGGTTGGTTGGATGGTTGGGAGTAGGAGTGGATGGAATAGTAGATTTAGGTTTGGATTTTTGGTTTCTAGGCTTCCTAGAGATGGTTGTTTTAGTGGAGGGTTGAAAAGGTGGAGTTGGTATGAAATGGGGATCAATAGGGATGGTAGTTGAAACATTCGTAGGATGGTGACCAGGATAACCTGTGGTGACTGGGAGGACCATGAGTCTGGCCATGTAGCCAGGATTATCAAGTTCTGGAAATGGAATGCGAGTGCCTTCCTAGAATGCTTGGATGCTTGCATTGCATCTTACAAAACAGGTTTCATGGGGCAAGTAGAAGATGTTTGGGTCAGATTGGGGCTCAGATTGTTGTGGAGAAGCTCACTTTGGTTTTGACACAGGTGGGGCTTTCTTTTTGGAAGTTGGCTATCTTTTTGGAGGAGGTTTGGGTTTAGGAGCTGGTGTAGACTTTGTGGTTGGTTTAAATGAAGTGGGTTACGATGGAAGGTTGGATTCCTCTAGGTTAAGGGGAAGAAAATCATCTAGGTCTAGTAGGGGTTTAGGCTTGTAATTTTTGGGAGTGTGAGGAGGATCTTTAAGAAGAATAATGTTGGCTATGAACATTGGGTCTTCATAGTCAGGGAATGGTAGGTCTTTGGGTGTGGGATTTTTGTTTTGAAATTGTAGGAGGAAGGTGATTGTTGCATTGATTTTCTTTCAAGCTTGAAACTCTTGGGAAGTCATTTTGATTTTCTTGGTAGTTTTGACTAGGGTTGAAGGTGTGGATTTTGGAAGAGTTGGGGGCTGGATTGGAGGAGTTTGGGATGGAATTTGTGGCGGAAGATCGGTGGAAGTTGGTGGTGCTGGTTAAGGTGGAGATTGTGGAAGAGACTTGGAGTTTTTGTTTTATGTTTGAAATGGAAGTTGTTAAGATTGGAAAATGACACGGAATCTAGTTGAACTAAAGGAATAACTACTACCCTAGACCTATAGGATTCATCTTCTAGCTTAGGATAGGGGTAATGGATATCCTTAGGCTTGATGTACTGTCCAATGGTGTGGAATTTTTCTCCTTTTGCCTTCAAGACATCAAAGTTTGCTTTTGTTTTGGACATGTACTCTTGGAATGGAATAAAAGTGGGATCTTTTGGGATTGGTTATGGTTTTGAGGTGGGTGTAGGCTTGGAGATATTTGATTCGGTTTTAGAAGAATTAGATGAGGAGTTCATGGAAGTGGGCTTTGCAGGAGATTGTTGATGTGGAATTGAATTGGTGGGAGATGTGGGTGCTTGCTGGCATGGTAGTGAGATGAGTTTGTATGGAATAATGGCTAGAAATTGAACTTCTTTGAGTTGAAGTTTTAGATGGTGAAGAGACATGAGATGGATTGAAAGGTGTGGGGATTTTGTGAGTCTGCTGGAATGGAAATGATTGAGTTGAAGAGGAATGAGTTGAATGCATTGATTTGGATGGTTGGGGCATGGTTTTGCCTTGAGTAGACTCAAACATAGAAATGAGAGTGTCTAACTCGAGAGTGATTGACTCTTCAAGTTTATTCACTTTTGTGAGAGAGACTCTAACCTAATGTGCAAGGGCTCTAGATGGGTGGAGAGATTATTTTCTATGATGGTTTAAATTTGATGAAGACTTCGGATGGTTGATGGAATGGATTATTTTGGTCTTGAAGGAGTGGTTTGGTGAGATATGGAGAAGGCCTGGTTGGCCTGGTTTGGGAAGGCTATTTTGTTGCCTCAATTTCTTCTCTTTCTTCTACTACTTCTTCTTCTCTGATGGTTGTTTCTTTTGCTTTCTTGGCTTCTTTTCTTGTTCTCTCTTCTTCTACTTATTCTTCTTCTGTCCTTATTCTTTTAACTTGCTCAACTTTCCTTGTTTTTTCAGATATCCATCCATCTATGGTTTGTTCGAAATCCATTTTCTTGATAGTTATATGATTGATCCAATCCGTGGCTTTGGACGCCTTTCCATCTTCTCTTGAGAGGTCTACTCTATCTTCTCTTAAGATTTTATTGAACATCATGCTATATGGTAGAGGAAACCTAGAATGTGGTCTAAGATTGTTTGAGCTAGGTCCACTTTCTATTGATTCTTCAGTACTCACTATATTTTTGCATCTTTTTCTGAGATTTGATCTAACCCTCCTATCTTTGGATGTATATTGTTGAAGATCAAAACATGGATTGATTTTAGATTCAAATCTAGATGACTGGCTTGTAAGTAATTTTCTTTCTCTCTAATAGGTACTCCTGCCAACTCAGAAAATAGATCTACCCTGGTTTTGGGCCATTCAACTTCACTTCTTCTTACTTCAGGTAGATTGAAAGTTTTCCTAATATTTTCAAGAGATAAATCTATCTTTGCTTTTCCTATTCATGACGTTTGTATACTATAGTTGCAATTACTCACTAAGAGTCACACCATCTTAGGATAACATTTGTCCTTATATCCCAGAAATTCTTCCCATTCTTGATATTGAATCCTCGTTGTCACTTCTAGATTCAATCCATTCTCCCCAAATGTATCAAGCTCAAAGATTCCTACTTTTAACACTCTTTTATTTTCAAAATAACTCAAAAATCTATTGTGAGCAGAGTTGTTGTTGTTGTTGAAGATTATCTCTAGTGTATAATTTTCATACATTCCTCTTTGCTTAGAGTTAATTCCTCTATGCTTCCCATTCTTCTTCTTCCTCTTCCCGATTCCATTGATACAGAACCCACCGATTTACTAACTACCTTCTTAGTTCTGGCCATTCTTGTAGTGATAGATTTTGGGTGAGGGCCTAGTTTTTGGGAGAATGATGGTTTAGGAAGAGATTTTTGGAGAGTGAAAATGTTTCTTGAAATGGAACTGAAGCTTGAATGATTCGAGGTATTTTAAAGTGTTTGAAAAAGTAGCAAGAGATGAACCATTTAATCAAGTACGGAATTTCAGAGTTCAAAAGCAAAACTTTTAGAGCTTCTGAAGATGCGATCAAAGAGACAACACCCTAAGTTTTAGAGTTCGGAAGTTATAACTTCAGATGTTCTAAACTTACTTCTACTTGAGCTAAAAGGTTTTAAAGTCTAAAAATAATAACTTTAGACCATTTGAAACTGAAACTCTAAATGTTTCAACCCAACTTTTAGAAGTTTTGAAGTGAGGTTTCAAAGCTTGTGAAACATCTGAACATTCTAGAGTTTGAGTTTTGGCATGCTAATGAAGAAAAAATTACATCAGAAAACACTTTTAGAGTTTTAAAAAGAGCCTTTAAAGTCAATTATGCAAGAAAATATAAAAAAAATGTAAACTTCAAGCATTTAGTCATAAATATATCATTATGATCATTGAAATCATAATTTAGAGCATCATGAAATATTGCAATGACATACAATCATTTACCATATGGGTTCATGCGCATGGATTTAAGATACCTAACTTACTTCTAATTTTACAAAATCTATCCTCTGGTAGTGGCTTAGTGAAAATATCTGCTAACTGATCTTTAGTTGGTATACATTTTAAGGAGATATTGAGATTTTGCAAATGATCTTTAATGAAATGATGCCTAAGCTTTATATGTTTAGTTCTTGAATGCAAGACTGGATTCTTTGTCAAATTATTAGCACTAGTATTGTCACATCTAATGGATGTCAACATTCTTCAAATCATAGTCACTAAATCGTTGTTTCATCTAGAGAATCTATGCACAACAAGTACTTGTAGCCATATATTTAGCCTCAGTAGTTGATATTGTAATAGATGTCTATTCTTTGAAAACCATGATAATTTCGTGCTTTCAAAGAACTGACATGCCCTGAGGTACTCTTCTTATCTACTTTGTAACTAGCAAAATCAAAATCTGAGTACTCTACTAACTCAAAATTTGAACCTTTTGGATATCATAAACCGAGGTTTAGTGTATCTAAAAGGTATCTAAAGATTCTTTTAACAACTATAATATGTGATTCCTTAGAATCTGACTGGAATCTAGCACACATGCAAGTATTAAACATGATATTGGGTCTACTAGTATTTAAATATAATAGAAATCCTATTATGCTTTTATAAAGTTTTTGACAAATGAATTTACCTTTCTTATCTTTGTCCATCTTGATAGATGTGCTCATTAGACTTTCCAAAGATTTTACATCTTCTAACTCGAACTTCTTCAGGAATTCTTTAGTATATTTTGCTTGGTAGATGAATATTCCTTCATCTACTTGATTTGTAATCCCAGAAAAAATTTCAACTCTCCCATCAAGCACATCTCAAATTCTCCTTACTTGACTTTAGAAAATTTTTAATATAATTTGTCATCAGTAACACCAAATACAATATCATCCACATAGATTTGAACAATTATAATATCTTTCATGTTATGCTTAATGAAGAGTGTGGTATCTACTTTACTCCTAGTAAATTATTTTTAATCAAGAACTTAATAAGTTTCTCATACCATGCTCTAAGAGTCTATTTAAGACTATAAAGAGCTTTTTTGAGTTTGAAGACATCATTTGGAGCATGAGGATCTTCAAACCTAGGGGGTTGTTTTACATATAACTCTTCATTTATGAACCAATTCAAGAATGCACTTTTGACATCCATCTAATACAACTTGAAGTTCATAAAAGATGTAAAAGCTAACAGCATTCTAATGGCTTCTATCCTAGTAATAGGAGTGTATGACTCTTCAGAGTCAATTTCTTCTTCTTAACAGTACCCCTTTGCCACTAACCTTGCTATGTTCCTTACTACAATTCCAAATTCATCTAATTTGTTTCTAAAGACTCATTTAGTGCCTATGATAGATTGATGGACTAGTCTTGGAGCAAGTTTTCATACATTATTTTTTTAAAATTGGTCCAACTCTTCTTGCATAGCTATGATCTAATTTTCATCATCTAATGCTTATTCTATTCATGTTGGCTCTAGTTGAGAAATTAAAGAAAACTTGCCACCTACTTGGTGATATGAGGATCAAGTTTTAATTCTATCACATACATCACAAATTATCTAGTTTATAGGATGAGCATGCATAAACCTCCAATCTCTAGGAAGTGAGTTGTTACCTTCATTGTTTACTTCATTGATAGATGGTTCAGTTTGTGCTTCTGCCTCATCCAATATTGTCTCTGATTATGGAGTTTCTTTTTCTTTTTCTTATAATCTCATCTTCTTCATAGATATTGTGAGTTCACTTGTCTCATCATCAAAATCACTAACTCTCTTTGAAGGGTTAATACTTTCATCGAATTTCATGTGAATAGACTCTTCAACAATCCTACTTCCCAAGTTGTATACTCTAAATGCCTTGTTAAAAATAGAGTATCCAAGGAAAATGCCTACATCAATTTTACTATCAAATTACCAAGGTTTTCCTTTCCATAGATAAGAATAAAACATTTACATCCAAAAGTATGAAAGCATGAGATATTTGGCTTCACGCCATAATACAACTCAAATGGAGTTTTGTTGAGCTTTAGCTCAACATAGATTCTATTTATAATGTAACAAGCAGTATTCATAGCTTTGGCCTAAAAATATTGAGAGAAATTATATTTACTCAACATTGTCCTTGCTATCTCCAACAAGGATCTATTTTTTCTCTCAGTTACTCCATTTTGTTGGGGTGTTCTTTGTGTAGAGAATGTGTAAAGTATGCCATTGCTTTTACAAAAAGGAGTAAACTTTTAGTAATCAAATTCTTCACCATGATCGCTCGTTATGCAATGATATGAGAGCTTTGTTCATTCTGCACACATTTGATAAAAACTTCAAAGAATGAAAAAGCCTCATCTTTTAAAGTAAGAAACATTATCTAGGTAAATCTAGAAAAGTCATCTACAATAACATATGTATAATGTTTCCCTCTAAGACTCTTAGTTCTTGTTGGTCCAACAAGATCCAAGTGTAGAAATTTAAGTGGTTTAGTTGTGTAAACTTTTTTCTGAGATTTGAATGATTTGTTTACTTGCTTTCCTTTCAAGCAAGCATCACATAACTGACTTTTGTCAAATTTTAACTTTGGTAAGCCAACAACAAGATCTCAATTGTACATCTTTCCAATCATATTTTTGTTGGCATATCCTATTCTTCTACGTTATAGCAGGGATTCTTCATTACTTACAATAAGACATTTAGCTTGGATATCACATAAATCAACCAAATATATATTTTTCTGCCTTCTTCCAAGTACTATAACTAAGTTTGACTCATCTAATATAGAATAACTCTAAGATTCAAATACAAATTTGTAACCATTATCACAGAACTAACTTACACGCAGTAAATTATGTTTCAATCCCTCTACAAGTAAAACATTTGAGATTGTAGTAGACTTTGGTTAGCTAAACTTAGTAATCCCTACCACTTTACCTTTTTCATTGTCCCCAAAGGTAATTATTTCACCATTTTTAGGTTTAAACTTAGTGAACAACTCTCTTTCCCCTGTTATTTGCCTTAAGCAACCATTGTTAATGTACAACATATTGCTTCTTGTGGCTCTGAAGCACAACTACATAGACAAGGTTAAGCTTTAATCTTTAGTAACCTGCATAGACAAGGTTAAGCTTTAATCTTTGGTACCCATTTGAGAATGGGTCCAAGTGGGTTAGTGGCAAAAATTTTGGTACCCATTGCTTCATGGGTGCCACTAGTCTTTCATTTGGCTCATGTGTTGCATTTACAACCTTTGCAATGGCTAAGCGAACCCAAATCTAGTTTTCTTTGGGTCCAAGTTTTCTTTCAAAGTTTTGAACATTTTTCTTTTGAGTTTTTTCACCTTTCTTCTTTAGTTTCATTTTATAACACCTGGGGTGTTAATTTTTGGATAATGATGTATTGGAATACATTATAATTATCTTTAGTGGAAGATTTTGCTCCACCATGTATGAGAGTGAACTATGAAATTGAGAATAGAGTTATTATTTTATGAGGCCATGCATTTGGATATGATTTAGATTTATATGAGGGCCATTTTTGGTGTATTTTGATGATGTATAGAAAGAGGACTAAATATGTATTTTAATGTTAGAATATATGAAAAATAATATGGTCTAAAAATATGAGCAAAAGATGATGAAAAAGTGGAGGAAAAATCCACAAAATTGGGTGCCAACAAAACTGGCGTCGGAAGCACCGATAGATGATAAGGCATAGATGGCATCTAGTGGGGTTGGTGCCATAGTCTTAGAATCTGGCATCAGTCATCATTTTAAGTTGGAAATCTGACTTTTCTCCGTTCATTTCATTCCATTTCTTTACCCACTCCTTTCTGTTTCTTTCCCCATTCCATTCTATTTTCGTCCTCCCCAAATCCTAGCCCTGTTATACCCAATTTCATGCCATTTTAGCTAGGAGATTACCTTGCCTAAGTGGAGAATCATTTGATCTTTTCTTTAAGCCTAAGTTTCAGCAATGGGAACAGTGGAAAATGAAAGCAAATCTTGTTTAATGCAAATGGAAAAAGCTACTTGGAGTTTTGGACTTGGATTCTTGTCCACGGATGAAAGTGTAATACCTGGGGTGTTAAATTTTGAGTAGTAGTGTGTTGAAATACATTATTATTATCCTTAGTGGAATTGTTTTTTGCTATTATGTATGAAAATGAATTTTGAAGTTAAGTATAAGGCCATATATTGGATATGTTTTGGACTTATATAATGAAAGTTTTTTGTATTTCTATGATGCATAAAACAAGGACTAAATGTCTTTTGACATTAGGATTTTATGGAAAATATTATGAGAAAAATATATGAGAAAATAGATTGAAAAGTGGGTGCAAAATCCACTTTTTTGAGAGCTAGTAGACCGGTGCTAGCAGCCCTAGAATGGGTGCCAGGGGCGCCGGCCATCTTTAAAGAGGCAAGAAGTTGTAGCAGGGGGAACTGACGGCTATAAAAGCCCGACCCAATTTTTCTTTCCCTAGCCCATTTTGTTTTCTAAGTTTTTTGTCCAATTCTTTCTCCCCTTTTGCCATAGCCCCATTTAACTTTATTTCTAGCCATTATAGCTAGGAAATTATCTTGCCTTGCTAGAAAAACTTATAATCTTTTAGTTAACCCAATTTTCATTCATTTGAAATGTGAAAAATGGAAGAAAATGGAAGAAACGTTGGATTTTCACAAAATGGAAGGAGCAACAAGGAGCTGGGAGCTTGGTCTTTTGTCTGGATGGATGGCTATGCTTGAAAGTGGAGGTAAGCTCAAGTTCCTAACTAAATCTTTGTTTTTTGATTTTAGGGTTTCGGGAAAATAATGGATTTTTGGGATGAAATTGATGTATGTGCTTATAAATTCATGGGGGAATGGTTCAATATAATGATTATGATGATTTGGCATAAGAAATTATAAAAATTGCAAAGCTAGGGTTTTTGTGAAAAGTAGAAATTGGGGATTTCCTGGTTTTTATTAAATTAATCATGGGATAAATGATTAATGGCATGATTAGTACATTTTAGAACATATATGGAGTGGTTTGGACCAATAGAATCAAGTGGTGGGCTATGCCCTAGTTAGGGTCTAAAGAGGATTTTTGTGAATGGGCCGTGTAAACCATGAATGACTAGATTAATAGCTTAATTAAGTTATTTACATGTTGTTTAAATGGTAATCATGTGAGATACCAGATAGATAGGTCAAACAAATGAAGATTTCTTATGATAATTGTGGAAAAACCCTAGTTTAACTAATGTTTATCACATGTTTGATGATCATAGCCTGAAATTGGCTATGAAAGAAATGTTAATATGATGTTTCAAGTATATGATTATAAATAGTCAAGTAAATGGGATTGTGACCCTGTACAATATGATCTGAGAAGGATGAAAAGATAGAGCTAGAGGAAAGTGGTTTGGAGCCAAAGGCTTAAGGTAAGTAGGCGGCCCCCTGTTTGATTTGAATGAATGGATAGAGATAGTAGATATCCCATTTTTGTTCCAGGCATGTGTGTTTTGTATGAGGGATTGGGGATATCCCGTGCTTGTTTAGATTAATGTTTGTTGGGTATGACAAATGCATGAATGATTGGGGACATGAAGTATCCCATCAATGTTTATTTCTTATGTGTATTGCTATGAACATTGGTGTGCATAAAGTTATGCATATTGGATTGATGGGGTAGTGCATCCCTAGATTCATTCTTTATTATATTTTTTATACATGGATGTTGGGGATTTGGAATATCCCATAGTTGAATTGGTCCATGATTTAGACATGTGAGTGTTGGGGATAGAAAGTATCCCATATTATTGCACTATTCTTGTGTATGGATGTCTTCTAAATGAATGGGGGTAGAAAATATTCCAAGTTTGTACTAGGAAGAATAGATGGAATGAGTGTATCCCATGTTAAGATTTGATAGTATGTTATATTGATGTATTTTCATTGTATGAATTAATAGGGAAAGTATAATTCCTATTGTGATATTGTTAATGGGTGATAAAGATGAGATAAGTGATATCCTATAGCTATATAAGTGGCATGATGTAGTAACCAGAAATGGCAAGCAATTTTTAAAGCTTGATGAATGTTTTAGTTCGGACAGCACAAGCAGGGTACGAACACTATCCTTAGCCGACAGATGAAGCAATATCTGCTCATCTTCTCCAAATCCGGCGAGATTCGAAACTGACCTATGATCGTCCGCTGTCGATTGCTTTGCCAGTTGGGACCCACATCAACGTCCCTGTCCTTCGAATGACTGTGAAATAGTGAGGTAGCGGGCTGGATCTCCCCCATGGCAT
This sequence comes from Pouteria campechiana, assembly GCA_036873735.1. Classification (NCBI taxonomy): domain Eukaryota; kingdom Viridiplantae; phylum Streptophyta; class Magnoliopsida; order Ericales; family Sapotaceae; genus Pouteria; species Pouteria campechiana. Next base: position 11,515 of record JAYJMB010003521.1, read on the forward strand.
CCATCAAGAGTGGCTAGGAAAATACAGGCACGCGTCTTCAAATCGAGACTAGGAACGCCGTCTATGCTAATGCTTATTGTGGATCCCCTTATGAGGATGTCATATCCTTTAAAGTGCCGCTGATGCTTCTGTAGATCCGCTTACGAGGAGGTCGCTGATGCTTCTGCGGATCCGCTGACGAGGAGGTCCTGATGCTTCTGCGGATCTGCTTACAAGGAGGCCACTGATGCTTCTGCAGATCCGCTTACAAGAAGGCCGCTGATACTTCTGCGGATCCACTAACGAGGAAGCCGCTGATGCTTCTGCGAATCTGCTAATGAGGAGGTCCGGATGCTTCTGCGGATCTGCTTACGAGGAGGCCGCTGATGCTTCTGCGGATCCACTTACGAGGAGGCCGCTGATGCTCCTGTGGATCCACTGACGAGGAGGTCCTGATGCTTCTGCGGATCCGCTTACGAGGAGGCTACTAATCCTTCTGCGGATCCGTTGACGAGGAGGTCCTGACGCTTCTGCGGATCCGCTTACGAGGATGTCCTGATGCTTCTGCGGATCCGCTTACGAGGATCAGCAAGCGCTCGTCTCAAGCATCATACCACGGAACCGGAGTCCAGGTTTCCAAGCATCATGCCATGGACATCATATCGCGCACTAAGCCACGTGAGGAGCTCACACGTCGACTCCAAATCGGGCGACACCTACATCGCCCAACCAACCCTGCTCGACGTTGTCTCCATCTAGGCAATTCGGCAGCTCCATCGGCCATCGGCAGTGAGCAGGGAATGGAGGCATGAGCCCATCCCACTCGACAGTGAGAAGGTTACAGCGGCAACATTGTCGGCAGTGAGGAAGAAGGCCACCCTGTTCTGCATCTTTCAATGACCAAAGGCAAGGATCTGGCACAACAAGGGGTTGTCCAGCATCGGCGCGACGCTGGAGGCATCATGGCCTGAACAGATCGACCCTCCAATGGTCAGACGGTGGCGTCACAATGCGATCTGCGCGTAAAATCGATGGTTTTTCTGCATATGGCTGAATTCGCCAGCGACCAGGAAGGACAATCTGGCACGACAAGATCAGCACCAGCGTTGGAACAACGATATCAATCTTGGAATGGAGTAGATTAACCGGCCGGTGGCAATGTCGCTCCACAGCGAGAAAGCAAGGCGTACTAGCGCCCTGTTCTTTGCCTCCCGGCCATCGGGGTCAGGGACCCGGTGCGGCAAATGGCTGCCGAAGATCAAGACGTCGACCAGAATGCTGTTTTCATAGCGGATTGGCCGATCGATCGTTGGACCCTGAAATTACAGTGGCGACTTGTAGTTGAAACGGTGGCCCTTTAAGCATCTTTTGAGATTTCTGGCGACGGAAAAGGAGGAGCGACGGCAGCAGCACCCGCACCAAAATCGAAAAGCGATCATCGATTTTCTGATTGTCATGGATTACTTGATGGACGTTGAACATTGCCGACGGAAAAGATGCTGAAGCATCTTCGACTTCACCTCTCCTGCCGAAATCCATTTGTCGACGGCGGTTTAGCTCGCCGGACAAGCGACGATCGTCAGTGGCAAAATGGCGGCGAGGGTTGCTACGAGGCATTAGAACATCGACGGCGAAGGGATAACTCATCGAAAGCAGCCACGGAATCGATTTGCCTCACGTCATCGCTGACGTGCCGTGCAGATAGGGTGGTTTAGTCGAGTAGCCATCATCGATCTCCACATGCCACTGCTGACGTGCCGCGCAAATGAGGTGGGTTAGCCGAGCAGTCATCGTTGAACTCCCTATGCCATTGCTGACGTGCCGTGCAGATAGGGTGTTTTAGCCGAGCAGCCATCGTCGATCTCCCCACATCACTGCTGATGTGCCGGGCAGACAGGGTGGTTTAGCCAAGCAACCATCGTCGATCTCCCCACATCACTGCTGACGTGCCACGCAGACAGGGTGTTTTAGTCGAGCAGCCATCGTCGATCTCCCCAGATCACTGCTGACGTTCCATGCAGACGAGGTGGCATGGCCGCACAGCCATCGTCGGTCTCCCCATGCCACTGCTGACATGCCGTGCAGATGAGGTGGCATGGCCGCGCAGCCGATGCCTACGAAGATGAGTAGCAGACGACGTGGTATGACCCAATGCGTTGCGCGATCAGGAGCTGTTCGCCTACTCCGAAATACCCCACTGGTGAAGCTGGGTATACTTTTTAAAGGAATCCCCGAGATGCCCCCATGGTGGAGCCAAAATTCCCAAAATGCCCCCACTGGTGAAGCTGGGCATATTTTCAAGCGTTCCCCAAAATGCCCCCATGGTGGAGCTAAAATTCCTAAGCTACCCTCAGAGGACCTAGAGCCTATAAATATCCCCTCTCTCTTCTTGAAAAGGGGTGCGAGCGCGACGACGAGAACCGAGAACTTGGAGGAGTTCGAAGAGTCTTCAAGAGGCAGGTGCCTCACTTGACGCCAGTGGCCTTTGG
>JAYJMB010003522.1:0-13981 GCA_036873735.1 Pouteria campechiana
AAATGATTTATTTAATACACTTTAGTGTACCCCAAACCTCATCCTCATGTTTATATTAATAATCCATTCAATTTCATTACTTTTTCATAATAGTTTTCTTAAAAATTTAATTATACAATCTGTCGACTTAGCAAAAATTATTGAAACTTTATAATAACAAAAATTTGCATTTTTAAAATTTTTCAGGGCCTTACAAAAACTCTTTTATGTACCTACTACTCAAGTTGTAGACTCTTAATTCCTTGGTAATAATGGAATAGCCAAGGAATATCACTTCATCAAATCTGCTATCAAATTTTCCATGGTTTTGTTTTTCATTGTTAAGAATGAATCATTTATAGCTAAAAGTATGGAAAAATGATATGTTAGGCTTCTTGCCATAATACAACTCAAATGGAGTTTTGTTGAGCATTAACTTAGTATGAATTCTAATGATAACAAAGCAAGCGGTATTTATTGCTTCTGCCCAAAAAGGATCTATTCTTCCTCTTAACCACTCCATTCTGTTGAGGTGTTTGTGGTGCAGCCATTTTGTTGGGGTGTTTGTGGTGCAGAGAAAGTTTGAAAGATACCATTATTTTCATAGTAGGTTGTGAACTTATGGTTTTCAAATTCTCCACCATGTTCCCTCCTAATAGTGACAATATGAGAGCTTTGTTAATTCTACACATGCTTGAAATTATCTCAAAGAATGAAGAAGCCTCACCTTTGGATTCAAGAAACATTACTCAGGTATATCTATTATAGTCATCAATAATAATATATACATAATGTTTCCCTCTAAGACTCCTAGTCCTTGTTGGTCCCATTAAGTCCATATGTAGCAACTAAAGAGGTATAGTCGTATAGACTTCTCTATATTATTTGAAAGATTCTTTTAATTACTTTCCTCTCATGAAATCATCACACAACTATCCTTTATCAAATTTCAGTTCAGGTAAGCCAACTACAAGATCTTTTTGATATAGTCTTTTTATCATGTCTTTGTTGGCATAGCCTAATCTTCTATGCCATAGTAAGGACTCATTATGACTAATAAAACACTTCCCTTGGATATCATTGATGAGAACTTAAAATGTCATATTTTAGTCAATTAATATTTAGTCTTTTGTACTTATTTGGTTCCTAAATGTACTCATTGTTTTTATATTTTGATTTAGGAGATAGATGGAGTTGTTAAGTGCAAAAGAAGCTAATTGGATGATTTTGGATAGCTTCAGCATCGCACTGCAATCTAGGCATAACTCTCTCATCCAACCTTCGATTGAGATGATTCAACATGCTATGGAAACAAAAGGAAAATGTATACAACTTTCAAGTTTTGAGTTTGAGAGATTCAGGTTGCATAAAGAAAAATTGAAGAAAGTGATTGAAGTGGAGGAAAATTGGACAACAAATTTGGCACCGTGGCACCACTTCAAGTGCATAAAATGGGCAGCGATTTTTGTGTCGTGACGCAAATGCATTGTGGCTGGGCAATCTATTTTGAGTATTTTTAATATTTTTTATGTAAGGGCTAATTGGGAAATCATATGGACACTAAAAATAACCTAATTTGGGTTATTTAAGGTGGAAGAAATGTAACAAACAAAGTTGTTGAGCATGGGAGTTCATCTCTCTCTTTTCTTCTCTCTTTTCATTCTTTCTGAGTTTTCATGGCCCTATATGGCTATATTTTTATACTTGGTAGAAGGAAAATAAAGCCTTATAATTAATAAAAAATGAGATCTAATTTATTTTCATTGTTCAACTTATGCTTTGAATATTTAATGTTCTTCTGTACTTATTTTTAGGATTATTGCATTTAATTGCTAGGAGGCCTGCTAGTTCATTATTCATTGCAAACTACTGTTTAATTAGATATCAAATCCATAATTGTTTGATCTCTCTAATTTGTGAAGCAACTAAGATTTAATGATTTGTTGTGTCAGAAATTATTAAATATTAGAAAGAATATTGACTATATTAAATGCAACTGCTTATGCTTGTGTTGTATAGCTTCACTAATCTCCATAGATTTTAAAGTTGCTATTAGATTAAACCTCTAGCACTTTTCTGGGGTTGTTTAGTAGTTAGTGTTAATTAGATTGTTTGTTTCTAATTAACTATGGTGAAGAAGAGATAGGAAAAATAGTTACAATGGTGGATATTTAAAGTGTGAATTGATTTAAGCTTGCATCAATGATCAGTATTGAGATTTTGATGGTGGATGTTGACTTTGACCAAGGTTTGTTTTTCTGATTAGTTTCAATATTTAAATTTGAATTGTGCCTGAGTTAATTTCTCAAATCCCTCATTCTTGTTCACGTTGTATAAAAGGAGGCTAGATACTCTTCATAGGATCGATCCTTACTCGCTCTACTATAGGTAGTTTTTCTTGAGAATAGGTTTTAAAGTTGGTTGCCTATGATGACAAAAAATTTTTTTGGCACCATTGTCGAGGAGTAATTCTAGTTGATTTTTGTGTTAATGTGATCTTTATTTTATTTTTGAAAATTTTGAAATAAATTGGCTTTATCCTAATTTGTTTTTTTAGAGTTTCCTTGATTGTTTATGACTGCAACTCCATCTTCTAATTAAGGTGAATTGCAGTATGAACCAAAAATAGAGAGACCTTTGCACAAGTTAAGAAATGTAGCTAAGAGAATTTCTATCAGTGATTCTAATTTAGAAGCGGAGGAAGTCATGGATGGAAATCAAACTTTAAAAGAGCTTGTTGCCCTGATTTCCATCAACGAATTTTATGCAAAATGTTTCCTACTTTAGATGCTATAACCCCTTTTGAATTAAAATATGGACTAATACATCTCTTGCCCACTTTTCATGGTCTTACAAGTGAAGATCCTCACAACCATCTAAAGGACTTTTATGTGGTATGCACGAGTATGAAACCCATGACGGTGACTAAAGAGCAAATTAAATTGAGAGTCTATCCATTTTCTTTGAAGGATTCAACTAAGGATTGGCTCTATTATTTATCCTCCGGGAGTATTACCACATGGAATTTAGATGAAGAGGTTATTTTTGGAGAAATATTTCTCAGCTTCAAGGGTGGACAACATTCAAAAGGAAGTTTGTGGTGTCAAATAGCATAGTTAAGAATCCCTATATGAATATTGGGAGCATTTTAAGAAATTATATGGATGTTGCCCCCATCATTAAATTAGTGAGCAGCTACTCATCCAGTATTTCTATAAGCCCTTCTACCCACTGAAAGGAGCATGATTGATTTTACTAGTGAAGGCACTTTTATGGATAAAACTCCTGAAGCTGTAAGGAACTTGATTGTGAATTGGTCCAAGGATTAGTTATAGCAAATTTTGCTACCCATTTCTTCTTGGGTGCCACTACTCTAACATTTGGAGACTGAGTATAATTTACTATTTTAGCTATAGCTTTAAGAACCCAAACTGTGGTCTATTTGGTCATCTGTTTTCTTCTAGAACTATAATTCTGCTTCTTTTGTTATTGACCACCTTTCTTCTTGGGTTTCATTCTCAATAAGGTGGAGGCTAAGATCTTTCTGATGGCATTGTTCTTTTCCTTGACCTGCTCAAGTTCACTAATGGTAAATAATTTACTCTTGAGCAAATTATTTTCGTTTTTCACTATGGAGCATTCATTAGTAATTTTAAGTAGCTCCCTTTTTATCTCCTTATACTTGGCTTTCAAAGCCTTGAAATTATTATATAAACTTTCTAATTCTTCTATAAAACTAGAAGATTCGGATTCAAAAATTACTTCATCTTCATGAATAGCTGGGAAGCTGATTCCGGTGTGGTAGTCTTTTTTATCTCCTTTTATTGGTGATAGTTTTCTGAAATGTTGATAGTTTAAATTATACTTTCTCACAAGTGTACTAATGTATAGAAATATAGTATGCAATGCAAGGGTTGATCTCATAGAAAATGGTCAAACTACTTAATTAATTTTAGTTACTGAACTATCCTAACCTTAAAAGAATGTATATATAACTAAACAGACTTGGGATAATGTTTAGTATAATTTCAGAATTTTAGATAAGTTAATGGAATGAAAGTAAATCAACGGCTAAATATAGTGCAAAGAGATTAGCAAGTTTTAAAAGTCTAGGGATCCAATTTCATCATTAAATGATGTCCCTTTGCTAATGGAATGTTGGATTCAAGGCCTCACTTGGGTTCATTCTTTCAAAAGTAAGATTATTATCATTAGGTGTGTGGGTTCAAATCAAGTGTTTTCACTCATTCCAATTACGTATGGTGTGTAGCATAATTGAGGTGAAAATCCATTAAGTTCAAGAACATAAGAACCAAAATAGTATGGTTTAGCATATGGTGTCTACCTTAACTATCTATCATTCTCATTCATGGGAGCTCATGGTTTAGCATATGGTGTCTGCCTTAACTACACTTTGAGAAATAATCTAACTTATAATATTGGTGATCAAGTAATAAAATAAGTTAAATTATTATAAATAACATCATGAATGAAACAAGATCATAGCATTAATAATCGATAATCCATAACAAAGAGTATCAAAAAGGGTTATATCTTTACCCTAGAAAAGGAAATTTAGTTCATAAGAGAAAACAAAATAACTCTCATAGATAGGATGATCACAATGAAGAACAACTGCTCTCCTTTGTATTTCTTACTTGCAATCTCTTCTTCGTCTCCACAAGAAAACTCTAAAAATTTGGCATCCAAACCTCAAAGAGGAGTCTCCAAACGTAAGTGAGTAAAACCCCCCAAAAACCCTAACTTTTTCCTTAAAAACCCAGCCTCTACACAATGCAAAAAATTCATGAAGTTCACAAAGTTATTGGGTTGCCGCTAGTGCCAGCGACGTTGGCTTGCTATCCGGCCGCTGGTGGTATTGTGTTTTGGCGCCGGTGGCGCCAGCTTGATGACTCCTTTGTAGCTTGTTTTTTAGCTACTTTTCATCTATTTTCTTTTCCATCATTTGAGCTTCTTCGTTTCCTTCCGTTTTCTCTTCTTTTCATCTTCAAGACATCTAGAAAATCCAACAAATAAATATGAAAATTTTCTAAAAGAAATAAGGATTTATAAATAATTAAGCTTAATCATGTGTAATGTAAGTGAATGAAATTCACTAATCAAATACCCCCAAACTTATTTGTACATCCTCAAGCAAAATAGAAACAAAAACACAAAGAACATAACTATAATATAGTAACAACACACAAACTCACAAAGGACGCAATGAACATAGATCTCAGTCATTAATCAAAAACCTCCATAAAATAAGCATAGTTAAGAAGAAATATCAAGATATCACATATGTCTTTCAATTTTTAACCTGAGCCTTTTCCTTTCCATGTTAGATTCCTTGTGCATGTGTAAAAATTATAGCTACTTCAATCTATATCTTTTCACACTTACATTCATTTAAACAACTAAGTAATACATATTCAATGCAACCCTGAGAATTTGCAAATTAAACTAAGGAGACTAATTTTAGATGAGTACTTGATACTTTTGTGGGCTCTATTACTATCACATTCCTCATATTTTTATTATTTATTATTTTTTTCTTTCGAATGCAATCCCCCCCATTACTTGGGTTGTATTATTATCACACCCCCAGATTTGTTTTCTTTTCTATTCAAAGAGATGTGATCCCACCTATTGCTTGGGTTGTATTATTATCACACCCCCAAACTTATTTTCTTTCCTTTTGATAAAGATGTGATTCCCTATAAACAATAAGTTTTTACTCTTGTTTTTCTTTTATCTCATCTAATGCTTGAATCAACATAGTTACAATACATTCTAGAATCAAAATTGAACCATGCATACTTAGTCTCCTAAACTCATGCTAAGCATTCAAAGATTTCAAAAGAAATGGCTAATTCACTATGATTAATGTGTATAAGGAATCTGTACCAAAATTAAACTAAGGATCAAGTCAAGCATTGCAGACATAATGATTTTTGTCATTTTCAAATTAACTTGGGATATTGTCAAATGTCACATACATGTCATTGGTTTATATGATGACTTTGATCAATGTTTAAAACACAACTTTCCAACAAAACACTCTACATAGAGATTTAAACATAACACATTGTAACACCCTGCCCACTTAGGGCCATTACTCTATTTTACACTGTAAATCCACATGATCATACCATGAGTTTTCCACTTCTAAGGTGGGTTGCTTCGATAATTTTTTTCTAGTTGACCTAATTTATATAGAAAATTAGACAAAGTCTCCCTTAAAAATAGGGTTGTCCACCTAGGTATAAACATTCATCACCTATTATGATACATTTCTTCATTATAATTTATAAAAGTAAGAAATTATACACTCTAATATTTCTCCAGTCATCCACACAACATCCTTATAACTCCACAGGCTCCCTTAGGATAGCAGCTGTATCATGATGATAATGAATCCACCGCACCACCATACAATTTCCATTTCACATACACCATACACCTCACACTCCAATATTACATGGATATGCCTATAAATTACAATTATACATCAGAAGACAAATTAATTACAATTACAATATACATAAGATGAAAATTTCCCAATTATTATAGAACAAAAAAAAATACAAATTCAACTATTATACTTTCTTACCAATCTTGCTTCTTCTGTACTTGACTTGTCAACTAAAAAAAATAAAACAAGGGTAAGACTAAACAGACTCCATAAGTAGACTACGTGGCAATCAATAATTCAACCAAAATCAATAAAATCTCATCCATCCAAGTAAATAGGGATCCAAAAGGTATCCCACACACCAATCCAAATAGATACATTTTGAAACTCAATACAACATCTCAACATGTCACAACATGAAAAATATAACATTAATTGCACATTTTAAAGTAAATTATACACTCTAGGATAATCACTTATCCCAAATCACATATATACATAACATATATGCATATATTATAATTTACATTCATGGGATAACTATGATCCCTTAATTTAGACATCCATATACTAGAATAATAATAGCAATTACAAGCAGAGAATATCTTCTATCCCCTCCCAAACTATACACTAACATAAAATATCACAACCCTGTATTATATAACAATCAAAGACGTGCCCACATTATAGTATTTTGGGATTTTTACGAATCTCAATTCTCATACATATTCACATTAAATGCAATAAGAAATGAGATTTTTACAATCTCATCTAAGTCATATACATAATTATCAATCCATATTTCACATATAAGCACATTATCAAATCACTTAGGAGATAATCACTATCTCCACCCAATCACACAGGTAAATATGCATAACCTACTTACTTTAAGATTCGCCAAGTTCCCTACTCCACATGCTTTCCAACTTTCAATCATCCTCAATGTCCTTTCGAGCTCGACTTGTCGCCTCCATGTTAGAAAATCCTACACGTATCACATGAATCCTATATCTTATTTATATATACATATACATAAGCAATTCTCATTACTATAATGAAGCATAATAATCAGATTTTCTAACCTAATGAATCGCATTGCATTTTACATAATTTATTTTTACACTACCATCATCCACTTACTCCGCCCTGGGAGGCACACCAAAACCAAAACAATACCCTTTCACTTGTAGTGTGTCGAGTCCATCCCGGCCAAAAGCCCGCGAGGCCCACACAGCCATGCCGGTTGTCCAGCTAACTGCCCCTTAGCTAACCAAGCCACTCCTCACCACTTGGTGGATACATGCTGGCCCCATGGCCATCATAAAATGAATATATGAGCCACACATGACTTTGTGCCAACCAAGCACCCAAAACCAAAAATACCGGCACTCTCAAGGTTAAAAGATATATACAAAAATCCTAAAATAAAATTCTTTGTTTTCTAATTTATCCATCTAATTTTAAGCTAAAATTGTTTTCGTAAGTTCCAAATATTATAACAATTGTACGAGCAAAATATCAGAGATAAATAATTTAAATTTAGCAAATTAAAAATAAAATACAAAAATATAAAATAAAAATTATATAAAATTTTCCAATTCGTTTTCTTCTAAAATATTTTTCGTAGATGAAAAATAACATAATAGAATTTTTGTAAAAGTTTTAGGTCAAAAGTATGTAATTTTATGGAATGAAAAACAAAATACAAAAATCAACAAAAATTGGTAAAATGGGCAACGATTGAATTTTTGGGTATTTATTTTCCCTATTTTTTTAGACCTGTTAATGTTTAAATTTTTCTATGAAAATTCTCTTATTTCTTATTCATCATATATAAAACGAGCACATATTTTTATATTCATAAAATTAAACTATTTTATAGGGTTTTAATAAAGCTCAAGATAGGTACTTAATAAGCCATTTTAATGCAATACACATATTTTGTTTCAATGTAATAAACAACCTGTTTCCAATGCTTTCTCCCTATGATTAATGTTGGGACATACCCCTTAATCACCCTTTAATCATTGTCTAAAACTCAACCCTATACATAATAAACATTGTAGTAAATTATGGCATAAGCTCATCAACCCAATTTAATGTCTTGCATTCAATACCTTGTTGTCTATTTTAATTTCCTTCAATATGAAATTTTTTTGGGCCCGCTAAATGCCATATTAGAACCTTAATTAATCCATGATTTATCCAAAGTAATTTGGCTTACTTACGTAGCTAAATTCCATTAAAATCAGCCCATATAATTTATGGACAGCAAGGCTTTATTCCATCTAAACAATTTTCCAACAGTTAAATTCCATTCCCATTGTAGTTAATCCATGTCGTAACTTGATTAATTAATAATTGCACATGATTAATACTAATTATAGTTGTAATTGATCATTGAAAATTCTAGCAAACCCTAATTAATCCAGGGTTATTCTATAGCAAAAATTTCAGCAATATGTTTATAAATCAATCCCATAAACACCATTAGCTATCTATTTTGATTAAGTCCTTACCTTTAAATTGAGTTTCCCTTGGTGGATCCCACCAATCAGTAGAAAATCTTCAATTTTGTATAGCTTCCAGTCTTTGAATCCGAGAGAAAATCAATGCCTTTAGTTGCAAATCAACCTAACTTTGATTCCCATGAATTTCTCCTAACCAAAATAGGTTAATTTGGTGAATTGTGAGAGTTGAAAATGGCTAAAGTTTTGGGCAGCAATGGTTCATACATGAAAATGAGATGGGAGAAGGGTTGTTGCTATCTCTTATTTGCATAAATAGATGTAGTCTGCTGCCCTATATTATGTCATACATTTGCACCTCTCTTGAGATTTTTCAAACCTCATTTAATCTTGTCTTTTGACATATTAGGGCTGCCCACTTTGTAAGTCATATGCCCACATTAACTTTTCACTTATTAAACATGCCATTTCCCATAATGTAATTTATTTTTACTAATTAAAATTGAATTAAATTGAAATTTACTAAAATTTATCATCAAGCTTGGTATTTCACCTTTCTACCTACACTTTTTTTCTCCACTTGTTAACCATTGATTAATGTGTGTCCTCCTCATCCTTACGATATTTGATCCATTTTTATAAATTATTTTTCATAACAAAATTTAATATTTATCAATATATATATATGCATCCGGCATTCCACCCATTTGACTTCATTTTCTCGTCACTTAAATCACTTATTTAATACACTTTGATATATTCCCAACCTCATCCTCATGTTTATATTACTAATCTACTCAATTCCATAAATTTTTCATGAAAAATTTTGCAAAAATTAATTTGTACTCCATGCCGAACTGACAAAAATTAACAAAAATGAAAATTCACGTATCTTAAATTTTCAGGGTCTCACACATATAAACTATTCAAACTAGATAAACCAACTAAACATGCAACACACAACACACAAACTAAGCAAACTATAACAACCCCCAAACTTAGACAAAACACATCCCTAAAAAAAATGCTAACACCCCCAAAATTGAACATAGCATTGTCCTTCATGTAGAATAAAGTAATGGAAAACAAGGACTTCACTGAACTAGGTGGATCACTCATCTGAGCTATCACCTTCTGCCCAACTCAAATCTTTGTCTAGTACATTAGGAAGTGTAGGTGGAGGTGGGAAGACAATGAAGTTATCACTAGGTGATATGTTGCAACTCTGGAGCATGGCAGTAAGGGCATTATTGTGATCCACTATATACTTGTACATTTTCCGCTGGTCCTTCATCATTTGCCTTGTATAAGATTGAACACCCACGAGGCATGAGATTAGCAAGTGAAGGTTCTTTAGAAGAAGACTCCCTCGTAGATCTCTGCTTAGGAGAGCTTGGTGGTAAAGATGAAGGACTTGCCCTTGCATTTCCACATGTTGTCTTCTCAAATATATCTATAACTGCATTGTTGATCACCGAAAGAGGTTGTTGAAGTTCCTCTTAAGTAGTGGTAGGAACACTAGCCATGAGACACAACTAACAGATGAGTGAAGGATGTCCTAGTCCACTAGTGAGCCTCCCTATGATAAAAGAGATGATGGAGCACTCGATCACTCAGCCCACATCAATGGACAACCCTGTGTGAATAGCATAGTTGAGAACAACTTGGTCCCTTATAACATTAGACATATGGTTGGGAGGCAACAGTTTTGCAAAAATGAAATAGTGCCATGTCTTGCTTGTTGCTTCCAATTGCCCTCTTGAAAAACTGATTATCTTATCATGTAGAGTCTTCCACTTGCTGCCCGATTGAGCAAGGTAATATATGGTAGCATTATAGTTTGGTCCTTACTCAATCCAAGTAGAGTATTCATCTTCTTTAATGTCATCTAAGTCATAAAGTTGATTAATAGCAACTCTATCAAAAGGAACCATCTTTCCCTACACCAATGCTTTAAGTTCTCTAGGGTTTGCTCTAAACTATTCTTGGGCATTGGCATAAAACTCTCTAACCAGTGACACCACTGCCTCTTCAGCTAAGCTGTAAAGTGCATCTAATGTCGAGTTTGAATAAGGCCGGCTATATCACTGTAAGTTGTATCTAAGCCTCTTTCCCTTATACCTTCTGGATTCACTAGAGAACTTTTGAAAATGTCTTCAACTTGTTCATTGAAGAACGTGGGTTCAGGTGGTACATTAGGCTCTCTTGTCCACCTTTTCCTTGAGGGTATGGCACAAGTAGATTTCATTGGAGGCATGGTGTCAATACTAGAAGGAATGTAGTAGCACAACACTTGGGCAATAAAAATGAATCAATTCTACCAAGCATCCTCAAGACCAAATCACACAACTCCACTTTACTTTGAAAGAACAAAAAGCACGAACAAGAATATGTGCTTATACCACAAGAAAGGGGTCACTTTCTTCACCAAGGCATTTCATCAAACATATATCATGCATATTGAAATTTCTAAATAAATGCCTTGATAGCTTCTCAAAGTCAACTTCAATATACACCCACTCCTACCGCATACAATCTTGCAACTTGTGCCTAACAAAAACCATATACAACCTTGCTCAAGTAATTCACCAAACACTTGATGTGCACAACATCAACGAAGATCCATACACAAAAACCCAACTCCAAATCTTCTCAAACTACCACAAAAGCAAACCACTTCACTAAGAAAATCAATAGAAGAAGGATTGAGTTGAACTAAGTAACTTACTTATGATTCCAAGAGATGTGCTTAAAGTTTTCAAACCCAACTTGAAAATTTGGTGAAGAAGATGATGAATAGTGGAATAGGAGAGATGAATCCAATGAGGGAAATGGAAAAGAGAAGCTTTGGGAATGAATCCTTGAGTTTTGTGTTGGTCTCATTCTACTACTTATATGTATGGAAAATTAGGATTCCAAAGTTGTAGGGAAAAAAAACTGATTATGCAAGTGCAGAAAATAAATACAGTGGAAGCACATAATCACACAACAATAAAGACATAAGGATTATAGTGGTTTAGGCCCTCTCTTAGCACCTAATCCACTCTCCAAGGTGTCCCCAACCTTGGGTTCCACTATAACGCATGGAATCACAACCTCCATTAGTTTTACGAGCTAACCAAGAACTCAACACTAGTTTTAAGAGCTCACCAGAAGCTCTACAACTATTGGTTTTCACTGAGCTCACCAACAACTCATACAATCTAGTTTCCAAAGAGATAACTAGCAACTTAACCTTTGCAAGTATACATGTATAATAAAATGCCTCCAACTAGGCTTGAATGTATATATAGTTTAAGCTTAAGTAATAAATATAAAACATTAAGCTCACTGTGCTTTCAAGTCTCCCTTGGTGATTGTGTGATGAATCTTTGAAGCTCTTTATTCATTGTAGCTTGTTGGAGAGGATGCACTAGCTTGGACTTTGAGTTCTGGTGTTTGTTTTGTGTTTAATCTTCTCAAAAGTCTTTCTTTCTTCCTTCCTTTGGAACTCCTATTTATAAGTTCCATTTCAAACTAGCTATTGCTTCCCTAATTTTTCAACCATTGAAAAATGTTTTTCTGTAAACCACACGGAGCTATCTCATTGCATTGCTTCGGAGTCTTTGAAGTTACTTTCAGAGCCTCCAAAGGACAAAATCCATTTTTCATGAGCGCTCATGCTTCGGTAACTCCAAAGTGCATTTTATTCCTCCAAAGCTACATATTGATCATCCAAATTGCCATTTTCGTACCTCCGAAGCACCTAGACTATCTCTGGATCATCCAAAGTCATAAATTTGGATGCTCCTGCCTCCAACTGCTCTTTCTAACCTCCAAAGCTTCTTTTTTGCCTCCAAAGCTTCTCTTCTTCTTCTCTACTAAACTCCCTTCTTTTTAACTTTGAAGCTTCTTCTCATGGCCTCCGAAGTAATGGCGTCACCTCCAAAGTTCTCTTCATTGCCTCTGAAGCTTCCTTCTCTTCTTCTCCAAATCTTTCTTTCTTCATTAACTCCAAACCTCCAAAGTTCCCTTTCGTTTACTTCTTTCTTTGTTGATAGTGTTAACTCTGAAGTCTTTTTCTTTCCTCTGAAACTCCTCTATCAACTCCAAAATTCCTCTTCCTAGCTTTGAACTTCCTCTACTCAGCTCCAAAGCTTCTGTTCTTTGGCTCTTTTGCTTTTTCTTCAACTTTGAAACTTCTTTTTAACTCTAAAGCTTCTTCTACTAAGCTCCAAAGCTACCTTCGAAATTGAAAATCTTAGCAACATAATTATTAGCTTAAATCAAGTCATTAACAGGTTTTGTTAATGATCAAAACTAGAGCCATTGACTCAACATTCTCCCCTTTTTTATGATGATAAAACCTAATGACTTGTACTATAAAAATAGTGCTAATGAACTAATGACAACTCTCCCTAAATAACTTATACAATAAGCGGAAGAAAGTTTGAATCATTTTAGCTTACTATGCTAAGATTGGTCTACATATAATAGATTTTTCAAATTTTCAAAAAAAATTCAATTTCTACTTCTTCTCACTCTTTAAATTATTTTCCCTCAAGTGCAGAAAGTCTCAACATTCTCCTCCTTTTTTTCATAATCGAAAAAGTCATATGGAGGAGGGATTCTTATAGAACGCTAGTGTGAGGGACTAAACTTGTTTTTCTTCTACTACTGCTGTAATGCATGATCCTAAACTTTATTTTCCTTGCTCCCCCTATGATGCATAATCTAATAGCTTTATTTCTCACATTCAAGCCAAATTCCATCTAGCTATCAATAGTAATTCATTTGGTCCAAGCAATAGATGATTATTTATTTAGCTTTTCTTGCATTTGTACATCCAAGATGGTTCTCTTATGAGATATAAAGTAATGAAGGCTAAAGTGAAATGACATGAATGCAAAGTATTAAGGATATGAAATATAATACCTTCACATACATAGCTACCTCAAACAGATTTATATTTCTATTTACCATGGTTGAGGAGCTGCTTCTTCTCCTATTATGGCGACAATTAGAAGGCAGTTTGTTTGGATCAAGAAAAATGAACTTGAGGAAGAAATAAATGCAAATGGAATGACATGACCGAAATTGGTCACCTTCGGAAAATACCAAAGGATTTTTCCAT
>JAYJMB010003523.1:0-13978 GCA_036873735.1 Pouteria campechiana
ATGTCATTGTAGATGACTTTAGTAGATTTACTTGGGTAATGTTTCTAACATCCAAAGATGAAGCTTTTTCATTCTTTAAGGTATTTTCTTAATGTGTACAGAATGAACAAAACTCTCATATAATTGCCTTAAGGAGTGATCATGGTGGAGAGTTTGAAAACCATAGATTCACTGATTTTTTTTTTTTGCAGCCTTTACATGGGTTGGTGGAGTGGGTTTTGGAAGTGTTAAAGGTTGGTTGGTAGGAATTCAGACTAGGGCCTGAGGAATGGGTGAGGTAACATGTTTGGAAGTTTCGGTAGATGTTGTAGGTAGGATAGTTTTGATGACAGATAAAACTTGATTAAGTTTATTACTAATAAAAGTTTGTCAAGATCTAAAATGTAGAAATAGGTTCAGAATCATAGTTGAAAACATGACAGATTAAAGAACTATAACTCAGTTGCTGAAAGAGTTAAATATAGTTTAGACTAAACATAATCTTCTCAATAAATCTCAAAATCTTAAAGAAACATGGTCATTGCCCCAAAACGTTTTAGACATGCTCCACACATGACTATGCCAACTTCGGTTATGCTGAAACATGAATCCCATATGCTAGAAGATCAACACAATTTTAGATGTTATGAAAGCTTTCCGGACATGCTGAAGTTTCAGATTGCGCAACTAAGTGATTCTTGTCACTTCACACCGTCTAAAATTTTATTTCAAATGTGATGAAGGAATTTTCCAAGACACAAGATTAAGACAACTTTGTTTATCATTTCAGATTGTCTGAAGTATTTACTTCTGATAGAGCCTTGTTACGAAGTTCGGAATGTAAGAGCATTTCAGGAAGTTCAAAAGCTACTTTGGACAGTATGAAACAACGATAAAGGCAAGGTTTAGATGAAGTTCTTATGCCCACATCATAAGTGTTGAAGTTCAGAAGTAGACATGTCGGTTTGGATGTTGTGAATAACTAACTTCAAATGTTGTGAATCATTTTGAAAGGAGCACAACTTCAAGTCATCCAGCATTATCTGTCTCTCAAGACATTGTGAAATCTTAACTTGGAGCAACACCATTCGAAATGATGACCCCAACTCAATTTTAGACAATCCGAAGCCATTTTAGATGCACTGAATATTTTACTTCAGACAATACAAATCATCTAGCTTCCATTTCTAGCAAAGATGGTGTTGCAAGATTTCACAATGGTAAAATCCAACCAGAAAATGGCGGATTTTAATGGGGAAATTTCAAACATTCTTCTGCATTTAATGAAGCTTACCTACCTACAATGACTGAAATTCAAAGCTAATATAAAGAGATGTAAAACTAAAATGAGAAGAAGAATTGTTGCATTTTACTGAGCTCCAATCTTCATTCTTTCACTTACAAAAGAGAGCAACTCAAAGCCTTCGTACTATTACTTTCTGTTATATTCATTAAGGCTCTCAACAACTTCTGGGAAGATCAATCAATTCTGCATTCAAGTTGACAAACCTTCCCCTGTGCTTTAGGAAAATATTTTGTAAAGTGTATTTACTTTTTAATCTATATTTTTATGATTGCCTTTAGCTGGTATTGGAGACTAGATTCAAGAAGAGTTATCTTGCTTTGTTGGAGTGTGTCTCAGAGCCAGTTGCTACATTATGTTTATGCCCCATAGAATTGGAATCTAGAAGAGTGTAGAGGAACTAGTTGTTATGCCTCTTAGAGATGGAATCTTGAAGAGTGCAGAGACACTAGATTGTTATGCTCCCTTGAGCTGGAATCTAGAAGAGTGCAAAGGCACTAAATTGTTATACCCCCTTAAGTTGGAATCAAGAAGAGTG
The DNA here is from genome assembly GCA_036873735.1 of Pouteria campechiana. NCBI lineage: Eukaryota > Viridiplantae > Streptophyta > Magnoliopsida > Ericales > Sapotaceae > Pouteria > Pouteria campechiana. The sequence continues at coordinate 1,821 of JAYJMB010003523.1, forward strand.
CTAAGTGCATTGGTTGTATTTCTACTATAGTAAGATAGTAAATTTTGATTTTCTAAATAAAGTTAGGATTATTTGTTATAATAACTAGTGAATAATTGAAATTTACTATCCCTATGGAGATGATAACTCTACTCTCATCCTTATACTTAAAACTTGACATCATATGCTTGCGATATGATTGAAGTGAACACACAATAGCAAAACATCAAGTGATGAAGCCAACTAACATTGCTGAAATTGTGGTAAATTCTTACTACTCATATACTTTAGCTTCTTCTAGTTTAGCTAGCTCTTGTGATATGCTTAAGGAATTGTAACAATCTTATGGTTGACTCTTCACAAAATTTGAATCAATTGATAAAATAATTTAGCCAAAAGAAGAGACATTGTGATGCAACAATCAAAGTAAATGCAAAATTGGCTGAATGAAATTTATCCCTTTAAAAGGAAGTGGACCATTTGAAGAAAGAAATAAAAATTTTGAAAAGTGTATTAAATAAATTTTCAAACCCTGGAGAATCGATCACCAAGTTCTTGAGAAGGACTACACAAAACAGTAAAAGAGGACTTGGATATGAGGAATCGAGTGGTGAAGAACTACATGAACCTAAAATCTTTAGTTGATGGAGCAAAGTAATAAATATTACATAAGAGAGGAAAAATTTTCCCCAAATGAGAAGATCTGTTGGCCATTCATGTGTAAGGAACCAAACTTATATTCTCCTAACCAAACCAAGTACCAAACAAAACTATGTACAAGTGTCATTTTTGCAACAAGGTTGGAAACAAAATATATAATTGTCATATAATAAAATTATAAGGAAGTGATTTCCCAAAATATCCACCACTCATGATTTCACTACCAAAAATGGACCCATTGTTGGGGTACCAAAGATGCAGAAAGAGATTTATTTGAAGAAATACATGGTTCTTCGATAGCGAATGTTTAGGACACATGACTGGTAACAAAGAGTTGTTCAAAAAATTAAAGTCATTCAATGAAGGCATAGTGACCTTTGAAAATAATTACAAAGGATTCATTAAAGGGGAAGGTAAAGTTTATGGTTTGACTAGTACATGCATTGAAGATGTTTTATATGTTGATGGCCTCAAACATAACCTATTAAGTATTATCCAATTGTGTGACAAAGGTTATAAAGTCATGTTTGAATCATCAATATGTAATGTAGATGACAATATTCTTTTTATTAGCAAAGTATATGAAAATATATATTTGGTTTGTCTTGATGAACTCATTGAAAAATGTTTGATTGCTGTTGATGATAATCCATGGTTGTGGCATAAGAGGCTTGGATATATTAATATGTTAATTATTAAATCATTGTAGAAAAACAACTTGGTAAGTGATCTACCCAAACTTAAATATGACAAAGATCAAATTTGCAAAGCTTGCTAAGTATATAAACAAACGAGGCATCATTTACACCTAAAAATGAAGTTTCCACCTCAAGGTCTATTAAGTTGTTACATGTGGATTTATTTTATCCATTTGACATTTTGAGTCTTGTTATAAAATGTTATGTATATATTATAATGGATGACTACTCAAACTTTTCTTAGGTATACTTTTGGTAAGCAAGGATGAAACATTTTCTATGTTTCCCATATTTTCCAAACTAGTGAAAAATGAGAAGCAGCTCCCAATTGTATTTATTAGAAGTGATCATGGTGTTAAATTAAAAAATAAAAAAATTATTGAATATTGTAGGGATAAGGGAATCCATCATAGTTTCTTTGCACCTACAACTCCATAGCAAAATGGAGTTGTAGAAAGGAAAAATACAACGATACAAGAAATGGCTTAGACCATGCTCAATGAAAATAATATATCCAAAAAATTTTGGGGAGAAGGGCAGCATAGCTTCTCATGTGCTTAACCATGTGACTATTAGAGCTATTCTTAAAAAGACTCCAGATGAGCTCTGAAAAGAAAAGAAAATAAATATATCTTACTTTCATTATTTTGGTTGCACTTGCTATGTGTTGAATAATGGAAAAGACAATCTTAGTAAATTTGATCCAAAGAGTGATGGAGTAATCATTTTTTGTTACTCATTAAATAGGAAAGCATATAAAGTTTTCAACAAAAGGACTCAAGTAGTTGAAGAGTCTGTGCATGTTACCTTTAATGAATTGGACTAACCCCAAGAAAGGAGAATGAAAGTGATGTAGATGAGACAACAAAGAAAATGAAGAAGCTGCAACTGGAAAATCAAGGGGACAAGGATCTTCCAAAACAGGATCATGATCCAAATTCAAAAAATGTAAAGCTAGAGGTAAGTAAAGGTGATATCCCTTTCCAATATTCTATTGGCTTAAGATTTATGCATGCATATCCTTGGGGATTAAGTAATTGAAAGTATTTATGATGAAATAAAAACTAGGAAATTCATGAACAATATTTGTGAACATTTTTCTTTTATTTCCACTATTAAGCTCGCTTGCATTGAATAAGCCCCCAATGATGAAAATTGGATAATTTCTATGTAAGAGGAACTACATCAATTTGAAAGGAAAAAAGTATGGGAGTTCTTAAACTAAAGACCTTTGATATAATTGGAACAAAATGGCATTTTAGGAATAAACTTGATGGAAGTGAACTTGTACTAAGAAATAAAACAAGACTAGTAGCTAAGGGGTAATCCTAAGAAGAGACAATTGACTTTGAAGAATAATATGCCCCCATAGCTAGGTTGGAAGTCATAAAATGTTGCTTGCTTTTGCATCCCATATGAACTTTAAGTTATTTCAAATAGATGTCAAAAGTGCATTTCTCAATGGCTATCTTAATGAAGAAGTGTATGTTGAACAATCTCCTAATTTTGAATTAGATGATGGTGAAATCATGTTTATAAACTTACTAATGCACTATTGGATTAAGGTAAGCCCCAAGAGTTTGGTATGAAAGATTAAGTAAGTTTCTTGGTGATCATGGATTTAAAAGAGGAAATGTTGATATTATACTCTTTATTAAGAATGTAGTTAGAGATACTTTGATTATACAAGTTTATGATGATTATATTATTTTTGGTGATATTAATGTAAATCTATGCCAGGAATTTTCAAGAATTATGTAGATTGAGTTTGAAATCAGAATGATGAAAGAGCTAAACTGCTTCCTCATATTTCAAATTGAACAACTAAAATTAACATCTTTATCAATCAATCCAAGTATACCCAAAAAATGCTCAAGAAATTTGTGATCAAAGGAATGAAAGCTACAAACACTCTAATGAGTACATTAGCAAGAATGGACAAGGATGAAAATGGTAAACTTCTAGATTAAAAATTGTATCATAGCATGATTAATTCTCTACTCTATTTGATTGCATCTAGAGTGGATGTCTTGTCTAGTGTATCTTTGTTTGCTAGATTCTAATCAAGTCCTTGGGAGTCACATTTAACTCAGTGAAACATAACTGAAACATGCCAATTCCTAGGAAACATGTTAGTTTCATAGTATTCAAGGAAACAAACAAGTGTAAAAGTCTCCACTACAAAGGCAGAATATATATGTTCTGGAAGTTGTTATGCTCAATTGCTATGGATGAGGCAATAATTGATAGATTATGTATTGAGGTACAAGGACATCCCTATTCGATGTGACAATAGTTCTGTGATATGTTTGAAGAAGAATCCAGTGTTACATTCATGTAATATGCATATTGAGATTAGGTATCATTTTATTAGAGACCATTTAGAAAAGCATGACATTTGTTTAGAGTATGTTTTTATGAATGCTCAACTTGTTGGCATTTTTACAAAACCATTGTTACCTGATAGTTTTTACAAAATAAGAAAATAATTAAGAAGATGGACATTAATGCATAGGGGCGTACATTGTTAAATTTGGTTTTATGTTGTGAAGTGAATTGATAAATGTGTAAGAGTATTTTTGGTCCTATTATGGCGATAAATATACATGAATATGAAGTAATTTATTCCAAATAAATATGGTTAAAAATGAAAAAATGGGCAAACAAATGGCAGCCACTTAGGTCTTAGGTGCCCAGGACCACGGACGCCTAGTTGATGAGTTAAGTAGGTTAAACCCTCACATGCCCTTTCTTTTTCCTCACTTTCTCCATTCCTCCCTTGTAGCTGCCTCCCATGCAACTTGAATTCCTCCACTCTCAATCCCTCCTAAAACCATAAAATTTCTACATCTCTTGCATCTTTAGTGGATTTTTAGCACTCTGTTTACACCCATTTCCTTAATGGCACAAAAAGTAGTGGTTTCCAAGCCCTCATGCATCCTAAAGAGGCCAAGGACAAGAGGAGCATCTACATAGAGGGGGAGAACTTTTAGATCTACCTTAGGGTCTAAGAGAGTCTAGTTCTATGAGGAATCCCAAGGTAACTAGTTTACACCCTCTTCTACTGTGAGAAATGAATATTTTATGGAGAAGGAGGAAGTAGTAGGAATGGAGGGAAACATAAGGAAAGTAAGAGTGTTTGATTTGCGCACCCTACCTAAGAAGGTGGATGGGAAGAAGGTGCCCAAGCCAAAATTTAAGCCAAGAGATTTTTGGCTTTTTATTTTAGAGGAAGAGATCAAAAATTAAAATTTTGCCCATCTATGTCAGGAAGATTAATAGACATAACTAGGAGGATTAATTTAAACTTATTGGATCATTGCCACTTCGATATTAGGGCAATGATCAATTACTAAGGATGGGGTGAACTAATAGAATATGATGCACCCAATTATAATGAGTTGGTCTTGATCTTTTACTTCAACTGGTACCCTAGAGAACATTATTCAATGGTGAAGGGAGTAGAACAAATACTTGGGAGAAATATCACCTCACCATAATAAGATATGAGGTAAATACTTGGTGTGTCATCTGATGAAGAAGAGGAAGACTTGTTTGCAGAACAAGTATTCAACAATTTATCTATTAACACCATATACAAGACACATAGATTCATGAAGACTATTGTTGGTTCAAATTCTAATTCCTCACAAGTGCACCAGTGTATAGCAGTATAGTGTGCAAAGCAAGGGGCGATACCATAGAGAACTGATCAAACTGATTTAATTATCTCTATTTACTGAAACTAAGACTATCCCAAAAAAATGTAGTGGAGACTAAGTAAAGCAAAGTGTAAGATAAAATAACAAAAAATAGTAATGGTTAGTAATGTAAAAGAGATTCTCAGTTTGCAAGAGTCTAAGGATCCGATTTCATTACTCAATGATATCCCATGTTGTTGGGATGTTGGTGTCAATTCATTATCTTAGGTTTGTTCTATCAAATATATGATTATTACTATTAGGTGTATGGGTTTCAATCAAGTATTTTCACTTCTTCCAATTACCTATAGTATGTACCATAATTGAGGTGAAAACCCATTAAGATCAGAAGAATTTTAATGAACCAAATAGATTGGTTTAGCATAAGTTGTGTACCATAACCATTTATTCATTCATTCAAGAGAGCTCGTACATGATTTAGCATAAGGTGTATATCATAACCATGTTTTCTGACTTCAGTCTAATTCATAAAATTGGTGATCAAGCAATTTAATAAATCAAACGATTGTAATAAACACTATGAATGAAATAAGATAAAATTGAATTAATCAACCAATAATCCTTGTTTAACACAGAATAATCACGAGGTCTACATCTTCACCCTAGAAAAAGAAATTTAGTTCATGCTCAAAATAAAAAGAATAATCTTCAAAATATGCATATTGAAGAGCTTGAAATCTCCCTCTTGCTCCCTTGCAAAGCTCTCCTCAAAATTGTGTGGGCCTCCTCCTTTCCAAGAAATACCTTGTTCTATGCTAAAAACTCTTCAAAAACTCACTTTAGGGTTTATTGCACCTCAATATGGATTCTCCAAGTGGTTTTGCATATAAATATGCAAAATACTAAAAATAATGTACTTCCGCACTGCACTGGCATTGCAGCACTCAGGGGGGAGCTGTAGCCCACCTCTGTCCACAACATCTAAGAATAATGTCCGCTTTTTTAGTCATATATTTCTCATATGATATCAGAATCATGTGATTCATGATGTGTTGGAAAAATAATTGTACAAATTTGATGTTGAATATGTTTTCCAAATCAACCTAAATATATACCAAACATTGGCTACAAGTGACACCTTTGTCATATTCAGTGAGTCTAAAGTCTAAGATAGTTATAGTATTTTGGCCATAACTTCCATGTTTGATCTCCAAATCTTGTGAATCTTGATTCTTTGGATAGATATCCTAAAGGGATGAAACTTCCATATTGAACTCTATTCCTGGATCAGTCTCAATATTTACAAAAATTATCCTCAAAGTTATGCCTTTTTCATATTTAGCTCCTTTTTGACATGTTTTGATGTCTAAAACATAAACTAACTCCATTAAGTGCAATATTTAATCAAATATGATTATAAAATAGCAAAATCATGTCAAGTGAGGATCCAAAATATGTGAATTTAGGTATTAAAACATGGCGACTTATGAGCTTATCAACTATGGATTTGAATATTGAATTGAGAATGCTCAAGAAAGTTCTTGAACTATGGTAGTGCCTAATGATTAGCTCATACTTTTTCATAATTTAGATACCTAAATTTAAATATTTTGGTTCCTAATTAACATAATTTCATTGGTTTATACCAACATTTGATTAAATATTATACTTAGTGGAGTTAGTTTGTGTTTCAGGTTAAACAAGTGGAATTTTGGTCAATTAGGCTAAAATAGGCTATTTTGGAGTAAAAGGCCAAAACGGTTAAGAATATTGAGGATGATGATATTTTCATGCTGGAAAGTATATATATAACATGGGACATGCATATGTGTGAAGAATTCAAGTTAATTGGTCAATAAGAACACCTTTAGTGCGAGCAAAGGTGAAGATCATTTCAATTGTTCAACGGTGTTTAGATTGTACTTTAATCACTTTGACTTCTTCATGATCAATAATGGGCCATCATGGATAATAGAAAATTGATTTTGATGTGATAAAATCATGAGAAACATTGGTACAAACTTGGGCAAATAATGGACAACAAATAAGTTCGGAAGGAAAGTTGTAAAGTGTAGAGAAATGTGCAAAAATGGACAGCAGCTTGGGGACCTAGGCACCGAAGTTGGGAACAATAGAGCCCATATGGTGCCATAAGTTTTGTTTTGCTTAGAGAGTTAGGTCCCTAAGCACCCAAGCAATGTGGAAAGGTTCTATTTTTATAACCAAGTTGGTTTTATGCATGAGTTTAATATTTTATTTCATAAGGAGGTGAAAATATCCTTGTTGGTCCCAAAATGCTAGTTGTATGGCAAAGTAAGAATCCAAGTGAGATAGAAAAAATAGATGGGATGTGCAAATGTTGAAAAGAGATGGTAGTGGAAGCACATTAGCACACACAACAACAAGAACACAAGGATTATAGTGGTTCAGGCCCTCTTGATGCCTTCTCCAGTCTCCAAGGTTTCCCCAACCTAGGGTTCCACTATCAACATATGGAATCACACCTCCCTTGGTTTCCAGAGCTAAACAAGAACTTATACATAGGTGGTTTTACCAAGCTCACAAGCAACTCATACAATGTTGGTTTTCCTTTGAGCTCACTAATAACTCATACAATTTGGTTTTTAGAGCTAACTAGCAACTCCTACTGGTTTTTAGAGCTAACCAGAAACTCTCCTTTACAAATATAATGTGTACAAGAAACTATATCTAATTAGGACTAAGTTTATATAGATTTAAGCTCAAATACAAATAAACATTAAACAATTTATAGTGCTTTCATTCTCCTTTGAAATGGTATTGATGAAGCTTTGAACACTCTAAATGTTGAAGCCCCTTTGGAGAGAATGCATGTTCTGGAGTCTTAAGTCCTTAAGATTGATTTGTGTTTAATATACTTAAGAGACTATTTCTTCTTCCTTAGAATTTCTATTTATAAGTTTTGAATCCATTCTAACCATAAATGATTACTTCTAGTAAATTTTTGACCGTTTCAAATTACATTTTCAACACTCAATGTAATTTGCCTTCTAAATGCACTTCAAAGTCTCTAAAGCTTGGGTGTTGTCAGTTGCCATTGCTGTACTTAATTTCAGAGCTTCTAAAGCTCTCTTTAGATCCTCTGAAGTTTGGCTTGGTTTGAACTTTGTTCTTGTAATACTTTTCAGATCATCTAAAGTTGGTCTTAGATGTTTCATTTTTATGACTAACATATCAACAACTATATTTCCCTTTTGTTAAACATCTGAAGCCTCCTCTGAAGATGCTCTAAGCATGTTTTAAAGTCTTAAATGCTTCTTCTTCTAACTAAAACTTCTTATTCTTTTGAACGTTCTTTTGAGCCTTCCGAACATTCTGAAACTCTCCTCTAAATTTAGAATGCTGCCTTTGAAACTTCTGGATGTCACTTTTGAACTTCTAAAGCTTTCTCTAAAACCATTATACATCCATCCGAAGTTGGTCTTTCACATTTTGAAGCTTCTTCTGAATTCAAAAATCCCAACAATATGTCATTTGCTTAATTCAAGTCTTAAACAAGTTTTGTTAATCATCAAAATCAAACCCTTAGGTTCAACATTCCCCTCCTTTTTTATTATGACAAAACTTGATGACTTGTACTAATAAAATAGTGCTAATGAACTAACTAAACTCCCCCTATGTATGTTATTAAATAAGGTTATGGAAGTTTGTTTCATTACATACCATTGTGCTAAGATTGGTCCACATTTAAAACTTTTAAAAAGTTCATTTTCTCCTTCGACCACTCTTTACATCATTTTCCCTCAAATACAGCAAGTCATAACATTCTTCCCCTTTTTGTCATAAGAAAAAAGGTCAATGGTGTGAGGGATTAACATGGATCACTAGTAAGAGGTTCTAAATGTATTTTCCCCCTTCAATGCATGATTCTAAACTTCAACAATCAATGCTCCCCCTATAATGCATAATCTAACAACTTTATATTTCATATTTAAACCAAAGTCATCTTGCTCATACATTTTTCATTATGGTCCAAGCATTAGATGATTATCTTTTAAGCTTTTCTTACACACCCATATGCAAAATGGTTCTCTTATGAGAGATAAAGACATGAAGGCTAAAATGAAATTTGAAATCCATAGATTTAAGATAAGAAATATGATACTTATACTTATGTAGCCTTTATTAAGTCTAACGCTTATATTTATATTAATTTTGATGTTGATGATGAGCAAACATGTGAGTGAAAAGTTGAGGTACTAATAAGTTACGTTCTCAAGTGTTGCAGAAATAAGTCAATAAAACAAATTAATTAAAATATGGAAGTAACTTCAGAATGATGGACAACATGTACAAGATCACATCAAGTTGAAATCCACTACAATTAAGTTTTTAGAGGAAGAAAAACTAGTAAATGCTTTAAGAAAGATAATTCCAAACTTAGAAAAGGATTTTTGATGGACTAGAGCACTTTTGAAATCAAAAGGAACAAATTTGGAAAATAAAGAAGCCATCAGAGGGTTGGAAAGCACAAAATACAAGTCTGAGCAAATTTAGAGCAAGTTCAAAGGAGGATCACTATGCTTCAGAGTTCAGAAGGATCAATTTGAACTTAGTTCATATGCAAGTAAGTTCTTTAGAGTTGCTTCAATTGAGAGAATCAAGCTTCAAAGGCCAAAATAAATCTATTGGAACTGTCAGCCACCAAAGGGAACTTTAGAATATCTGAAACAACCTTCAGAAGGTTTGAAATGCATAGCTAGAATGAAGGTCAAATCAAGTTAAGGTTTAGAAGATCTGAAAGAAAGCTTTAGAATCTCGAAATTAAATGCACAATGGTACCTGACAAGCACTCGACCTTAAGAGGCTCTGAAGTTTAACTTCAAAGGGTCTGAAGCTGATTTGCAAGGCAGTTTGAATGGAGTGTTAAAAACATAACTTAAAATGGCTGAAAATTTTCCAAAATTAGCACTTAACGGCTAAGTACCCTTCCATGAATATAAATAGAGGATTCAAATCATTGGAAGAGTAGTTGGGTGAATCAAATGAGCATTTACACAAGCATTCAAGTTTTCTTTCAAAGTTTTCAACTCCAACAGTGCTAAACTCTAATATTACATTCAAAGCCACAACTTTAACAACCATTTGGGAGTTGAAACTTCTGTTCTTTAAGTGTTATATTATTTATAGTCTTACTTTAAATTCTATACAATTTGCCTAAGTAAGAGGTATTTACTTCTATACAAGTTATTACTATTTTATCTTTCTACAAGCAAGGGGCTTGTAGTGTAATAGTGTTTGTTACAATAAGTAGAAAATACTTATTGGGTTTGTAAGAGTTAGTTGGTGAGCTCGAAAAAACCAACGTGTGTATTTGATCAGGAACCTAAGTGCAATAAGAGTAATTGACTCAGTGAATTGGAGTAGGAACCTAGGTTGGGCCAAACCACTGTAAAATTCATTATTTTAGTATGCTGCATGATTCCTTTAATTTTATTTTAGCACCATTAGTGGGCTGAACTACTATAAAAATTATTAGAAGCTCAATTCACTCCCTTTTGAGCTACCATTAGTAAGGGACTAACAATTGGTATCAAAGCATTCTTCACTTATTATTCTTGATTATCGATATACTTAACTTGTGAAGTGATCCCTAAAATGGCTAGCCATTTCTATAACACATCTATAGATGGACAGTCCACTACCAGACCCCTTTTCTTTGATTGATCAAATTATGGGTACTAGAAGACGAGTATGCAAAACTTTATAATTGCCACAGGTTACCAATTGTGGCTTATTATGAAAAATTGAAAAGTTTTCCTTAATATGGAAGATAAATATATTGTTGAGGATTTCCAAGTAGTAGAACATGATGCTAAGGCAAATAACTGCCTTTACTACACACTCTCCCCCTCTAAATTTGAAAAGATTTCCTTTTATGACTCTGCTAGAAAATTTAAGACATATTGCAAGTTGCACACGAAGGTAATAACCAAGTAAAAGAAGCTGAGATTAACCTTCTAGTGTAGGAATACAAGTCCTTTGTCATGAAGGAGTTAGAGTCAATATCTAAAATATTTGGAAGATTCCAAAAGATCATTAATGGGATAAAGAACCTGTGAGAGAAATATGAAGAGCCCAAGCTAGTGAAGAAAATTCTGAGGCCTCTACCTAGACAGTGGATGCCTAAAGTAACTATCATTCAGGAGGTAAAAGACCTGGATAAGATGACAGTAGAAGAACTTATGGGTTCTCTTATGACCCATGAAGTATTAATGAAACAAAAGGTTCCAACGGAACAAAAAGTAAAGAAAGCTATCACATTGAGAGTAGAATCTAAAGATGAAGATTTTCAAGAAGAGGCATCCACGAGTGGACAAAGATGAAGATATGACAATGATCACCAGAAGATTCAAAACAATGCTTAATAAGAAGAAATTTGGAAGTAATTCCAAGAAATTTAGAAGTAAGGATAGGAAGAAGGAAGTACTTATATGTTACAACTTTAGCAAACCAGGACACATGAAGGTTCATTCTCTTGAACCTGAAAAAAAACAAGGAGATCAATAAAAGAAGAAGTATAATTCTTATTTTGATAAGAGAAATAATAGCAACAACAATAAATAACAAAAGCAACAAGAGGTTTGAGAAGAAGAAGAAAGCAATGTTGCATGGAAAATGCTAGAGAATATGATACAAGAAAGCTTGAGTGAAGCTAAGGAAGAATATGAAGCATAAATCAGCACACTCTCACTAAGGAGAAGAGATCAGGAAGAGCACTATACGGGCATCAACTTCATGGCCATCCATGAAGATGAGGTAAACTCAGAACCTAAAAATCCCTGTCTTGAATAAATGCTAGATGAACTATATTCTTACTTTAAGGCTTTAAAAGCCAAGCATAAGAAGATGAAAAGAGCTTAATAGAATGACCAATGAATGCTTTAAGTTGAAAGAAGAAAATTCTAAGCTCATGATTAATTAATGTGGACAGAATAAAAAGAAAAAGATTCATGGATCTAGAAGAAAACAAGGACCCAAACAGAACTTGATTTGGGTACCTAAAGCTATTCCAAATATTGTAAATGCAACTCAGTCTCCAAATGAAAGTGATGAGAATGCAAAATGTCATATTTTATTCTCCTAATACTTCATCTTTTGCACCTATTTGATTCCTAAA
>JAYJMB010003525.1:0-13977 GCA_036873735.1 Pouteria campechiana
GGTTTTCACCTCAATTATCCTACACACCATAGGTAATTGGAATGAGTGAAAGTACTTGATTTAAACCCATACACCTAACGGTAATAATCTTACTTTTGAAAGAATAAACCCAAGTGAGGCATTAAGTCTAACATTCCATTGGCAAAGGGGTGTCATCTAATGGTGAAATTGGATTCCTAAACTTCTTCTTCTTATTAATCTCTCTACATTATCTTTAGCAATTTATTTACTTTTATTCTATTAAGTTTCTGAAATTATACCAAACCTTATTCCAAGTCTGTTTAGTTATATACTTAGTAACTAAGATTAATTAAGTTGGTTTATCATTCTCTGTGGGATCGACCCTTGCATTAATTGCATACTATATTACTATATGTTCGTATACTTGTGAGAAATTATAACTTTGAGCCATCAAGTTTTTAGCGTCTTTGCCGGGGAATGGTTCCAAATTGATTTGATTAATTTAGTTACAATTTTTCTTTTTTCTTATTGAATATTTATTGTATTTAGAATTTTTAAGTGTTTCTTTCTTTCTTTTTGCTGAGCTGTGATTGCAAGGACGAAGAATAGATGGATAAAAAAATCCCAGAGGAGACATATAAACTATTTGAGATGTTTGAAGCAAACTCATAATAGATGAGTGTTAGAGGTAAGTCCAGAGGAATGTGTGAATTGAATTCTAACACTGAGCTTTCTATGCAGATGTTTGAGCTTGCCGAGCAAATGAATATGATATACTCCAAAAACTACCAATTCCTATTAAGGTATGTTCTATTTGTGGTAGTTTTTGTCATTCATACAATGCTTGTTTTTTTAGGCAAAGTTTTGTAGAATTTTTAGGATAAGCTAATGCAATAAATTTTTGCAACCAACCACCCCTTAATGATCTACATCTTAGTTGGAGAAGTCATCCCAATTTTTCATGGAATAATGATCCAAATTAGATTCAATCTAGAATGTGTTTTTAATCAAAGAAGCCTACTCTTGAAGAAACATTGCAAAGTTTTATCTAGACAACTTAGACTCAGTTCCATAACAATGAAACAAGGTTCTACAATATTGAAGCAAGATTCCAAAATATGGAGGCATTTGTGAAGATTATAGAGACTCAGTTGGGGCAAATTACAGTGGCTGTGCTGAGTCACACATCTAGAAACTATCAAGTCATCCCAAGTAAGTGAAAGCAATCACAACATTAGGAGGTGGTAAGCTAAACAAAGTTGTTGAAAAACCTTAGGATGACAATGAGCAAATTCTAGCGTTAGATGTTTTGCGATAAGAAAAAGATGGTGAGATGATTGAAAATTCTAATGAAGGCTCGAAAAAGGAGGAGATTAAAGAAAAAATTGAATTGTCGCAATTGCCTTATTCTTTAAGGTATGCATCTATATGCAATGATTTATGCTTTCCAGTGATTGTTTCTTCATCTTTCATAGGTATGGAGGAGGACACACTCATGCAATTCAAAGATCATATTGTGAAGTTTGATATTTTCAAGGAGATGGAGTTGTCCAACGAGAATAACAATGGCTCCAAGATTGATGTAATGGATGGAATTATGGAGGAGTTTTCAAAAGAGCCCATAAACACAGTTTAAGGAGATGAATTAGAAGAAATTGCACTATTTAACAATGTTTTGGGAGCATCGACATTTTCCAAGCCACTACCAAGTTTTAAAGAATCGGATAACATAAAGACCAAATTTCAATTCAAAAATGGAAGGCCATAGTGGCTGAGACTTTAAATCGAACACTTCTTGGGAGGCAACCTAAGCTTTTTTTCTAAACTTTCTTTGTTATCTTAGCATTTATTTAGTATTTTTTTTAATTAGCAGTGTGATATTTTTTTTGCAAAAGGAGGAAATCTAATTGTAGAGCATACTCTTCCAAGTGTTAAAATGATGCCATGCTAGCTTCAGAAGAAGAGGATGTGAATGCCCTTCATTCAGGGAAGCCCTTGATCTTAAACTTCTTTCATTATTTCACATTGAGAACGATGTGAAGTTTAAGTTGGGGGGTGTTTTGCATCATTGCATTCAAGTTTATTCAGTTTTGGGGTAAATTTTTTTGAATTTAGGTATAATTTTGATGACCTTCACTTTTTGATAACTTAGCTAAAGAAAATCTAAGAGCAACTATGCTAACATGATGAAATTAGTTAGGATGGATTCTCTCTTAATGATCAGTAACATATGCTAAGTTATTGATTACCATTACACATGATTTAGAAGGAAGGATAGATGTTACCTTGTGATTTATTGATTTTTGTGATAAATCTTTCATTTTCATGACTGAAGTTTTTTTTTGAGCACCTTATGCTATGATCATGTAAAGTGTATGCTAATGAGTTGATAGTGTTGTGAATTTAATAACTTATTTTGGTTGACACGAGCATTATAGAACTTGTTTGATTATTCCTTAAGGCAAAGTCCTAGATTACATGTTTACTTAGAAGTGATTTAGGCATTCTTTGATTAGTTTGATCCTTTCAATCTAACCTAGTACATTCATGTCACTAGTGTCCCCATTGAGCTTGATGAGAGAATGACATATGCAAAGCATGTGAAAAACCATCGTTCAACTTTTCTTTCTTTAGCCTCATCATTAAACCCTTTTTAGCTTGAAAAACCATAGTTGACCTATTAAGAGACATATTCTATGCTCATGGTTGTTTGAGAGGTATGAGTGAAGCAAAATAAGTTAATTTTGGGGCAATTGAAAAGAAAAATTCCGAAAGAAAAAAAGGGATAAAAAGAAAAGAATTAGTAAGGATTCCTCTTTCAATTAAGGGGATCACATCTTAATTAACTCAAAAGGAAATAAGTTTGGGAGTGTGGTAGTAATACAACCCATAAAAAGAAAGAGAAGAGTAAATAAAAAGTTGAGAGAGTAAACATTCATGTAAATTTAGTTATGATCTCTTACCTTGTGAATCCTTCTTCCTTTTCTTTGTTAGCCAAACCCAAGGCCCCATTACAAGCTTAATAAAGACCTATTGATCCAGTGAATAGAGTCATCTACATTAGTAGGGTGGGATTATGAAAAGCAAGTTGGGATATTGTGTGAAGATCATTAGAATCATTGGTTTGACTGAAAAGCATGCATGTAGCATGAAATTGATATTACACACACATTTTCACTTCATAAAAGGATTGATGAAGCATGAGTTTCATGAGATTACTTGGTAAGTGTCTTGAATAATTTCTAAGTTATATGTACATGTGTAATTTGTCTGGCATGTTGTTGATTGATTGAGAAAAATTATCCTAACTGATTCATGAGTTCAAATTTCTAGTTTGCTTGAGGACGAGAAAATAAGTAAGTTTGGAGGGTATCTGATGAGCAAATTTCATACACTTATATTACACTTGTTTAAGCTTATTTATTTGCAAATCCTTGTCTCTTTTACATGAATTTAATGCTTATTTGTTGGGTTTTATAAGTGCCTTGAAGATGGAAAAAGAAAAGAAAAAGAATGGAAAAGAAGAAGCTCAAGTTTGGAAAAGAAAACAACTACAAATATAGAGTAAAAAAGCAACACAGACCAAGGTAACCAGCCGGCACCACTAGTCCCCGCTTGGCTTCCTAGGTGCTAGAACAAAAGCACGTGGGTCTGGCAGCAAGTCAGCACCAGCGGCAGACCTATTTTGCAAATTTTTTCCACAGTTCTATATGTGCTAGGTATCTAAGCAAAAACTTAGGGTTTTTCAAGGGTTCTTCCCACTTTCATTTTTAGAGTTTTTCTCATGTAGAAGAAGAAGAAGGGATTGCAAGTAAGAAAGAAGAAAGAAAGAAGATGTTCTTCATTGGTATTATCCTATCTTAAGGAGTTGTTCTATTTTCTCTTATGAACTAAATCCTTTTTTCTAGGGTGAAGATGTAGCCCTTTTTGATACTCTTTGTTATGTGGATTATTGGATATTATTAATGCTATATGATCTTGTTTCATTCATGATATTATTTGCAATGAGTTAATTTATTTTATTGCTTATCACCAATATTATGAGTTAGATTATTTATCAAAGCATGGTTAAGGTACACACATATACTAAACCATGAGCTCCCTTGAATGAGAAGGGTAGATGGTTAAGGTATACACCATATGCTAAACCATTCTATTTTGGTTCTTATGTTCTTGAACTTAGTGGATTTTCACCTCAATTATGCTACACACCACAGGAGTGAAAGTACTTGATTTAAACCCGCACACCTAATGGTAATAATCTTACTTTTCAAAGAACAAACCCAAGTGAGGGATTAAGTCAAACATTCCATTGGCAAAGGGGTATCATCTAGTGGTGAAATTGGATCCTTAAATTTCTTCTTCTTGTTAATCTCTCTGCATTATCTTTAGCTATTTATTTACTTTTATTCTATTAAGTTTTTGAAATTATACCAAACCTTATTCCAAGTCTATTTAGTTATATACTTAGTAACTAAGATTAATTTAGTTGGTTTACCATTCTGTATGGGATCAAACCTTGCATTGCATACTATATTGCTATACGTCTGCAAACTTGCGAGGAATTATAATTTGAACCATCAACATGTGCTTTATCTTTTCCTCTGCCTCGCCTCGCATCAATGTATATAGCTAAAAAAGACTCCATGTCTTGATTTTTGAATGGGTTTCCTGCACGCCTTCTCCATCAAGTCACTGCAAACGAAGAAGAATGGATAAACATGAGAGTTGTGATACAACAGCAACTTGTGCCTTGTTCTACCTCTGGATTTGCGGGTGGAAGACCTCACTAGGATGGATCTATTGCGATGTAGATCTGCTTCAATCGGTTGTTTAACTCCAAGAAGTTGCTGATTGAATCTTCAATACCATCTCTGTCGGAATGGATGATCTCTTCATCTGCATGGCCAAGAAGATGGCATGCACAGCAAAGGCAAACGGAAATAGTCTCGCGCTAACGTGTGGTGCAATTAGTGAAAATGGAAGTTGAGGTCATATAGTTGAGAAGCCTCTGTAGTTGGCATTATTGTCGACGTGCCATGCAGACAAGCAAATGATGTGCTTTCTACCCATATGGCCAAGATAGCATGAAGAATTCATCTAGCAGATAAACAAATTAACCATGTAGTTGAGAAGTAAGCCTTCGTTGTGTAGTTGAGGGGACCGCAAACCATGAAGCCAAGGCACCTGGAGAAGGTATTACCATTGACATGCCGTGCAAGTGAAGAATCGATCATCTTGTGTAGTCGAGGCTGATGGGAGAAGGTGCTTTGCCTCTGATATGGCATGCAAGTGGGGGAGATGAATTTCATCATGAGATCAAAATTTCTCTAGTAGATAACTTTTCTAACCCATGCAATTGAATTGGAGATCGCCTCCACACTTGCAAGTGAAACATAGAAGCTAGCAACTCCTGCAGCTAGCAAACTGTGCAAGTAAACTCCTCAAGTAGGCTATCCATTTGAACCCGCGCAGGTGGAGTGCTACTTGCGCAATCAAGATGTGCTAGCACCTACTCATTCATGCAGTTGAGGAGTAAACTTTTGCTGTGTAGTTGAGGAAGCTGCAAACCGCGTAGCCAAGGCACTTGGCGAAGCATTTTCCTGATGTGCCCGTGTATTTGAGAAACTCATCATCCAATGCAACACAAGGCGCATAGGCATGGAGGTAGAGTGTGGCAGCATCGCTCATGCTTCACCATTTCAACATCCAGAAGTAGTTGATATTGCCATGTAATATTTGGAAAATAACTTATGTAAAGTGGTCACAATCATGAGAAAGTAAAATGCATAAGTCTAAGAACGTTCAAGAATCTCGCATGTACATGAGTTATCCCATGCATGGAAAATGCATGGCTTAGATAAAAATTTTCTGACAAAGCCATAAATTGTGCTTTGTCATGGGTGTATTTTCAACCAATGGATAGAAAATAAATTAATTATATGGTACCCACATTAGATATGCATGCAATTAATTAGACCGATAATCTACATTATTTAATATATTTGGAAATGGGTCAATGATACAAGCAAGCTATTTCATTCCCAAAAGGCCCAAGGAGTGCAGTCGAGCTCCAAGGAGTGTAGTCAGGCTCCAAGGAGTGCAGTCAGGCCCTAAGGAATGCAATTAGGCTCCAAGGAGTGCAGTCAAGCTCCAAAGAGTGCAGTCAAGCCCCAAGGAGTATAGTTACGCTCCAAGGAGTGTAGTCAGGCTCCAAGGAGTACAGTCAAGCTCCAAAGAGTGCAGTCAAGCCCCAAGGAGTATAGTTACGCTCCAAGGAGTGTAGTCAGGCTCTAAGGAGTATAGTCAGGCCCCAAGGAGTGCAATCAAGCTCCAAGGAGTGCATTCAAGATCCAACTGCCAGAAATACCCCTAAAAGTGCAATTGATCCTCAATTTCCCAGATTGACCCTAGAAGTGCAATCAAGCTCAAGCCTATAAATACACCATCTCTCCCTTCTTAGGATATAGAATTTTCTTCTGAAGGAGATTGGAGGAGTTTTTAAGAGGTAGGTGCCTCTTTTGGCACTAGTGGCCTTTGGCCATTGGTAATTTCCATAATGCCTAAGGGTACTTTGCGATGGCCCCACCATGGCACACACGTGAGTCTCACCCATGTTGTGGTATGGTGGGTCCTACATAATTAATGGACAATAGGATAATGTTGGATTAGGCATTTCAAACACATTAAAACCTGTTTAAACACTAATTAAACTCCATAAATGGAAGAGTTACCTTGTAAATGTCCCATAAATCAAAAAAATAATGACATTATCTTAAATCAATTAAGAATTATCATTAGCATTAATTTCTATTATTAGTGCTAATCATGATTAGCCTTAATTAACTCAAAAGTATAATTAGGCTAACTTTGTGTAACTTGACGCTACGATCTCTCACAGGTTAACGGCAGAAATCGCTCGCTTTTGGTTTTCCACGAGATATTAGAAAACACCACTCACCAAATTATTTAAGAGCCTAAGCCTAGGACCAAATCATATAGTCATGACTCATTAAGTTAAACCTTAGCAAACACCACTCACCAAATCAGTTAAAAGCCTAAGTCTAGGATTGGGTCACCGAGTCACTGAGTCACGACTCACCGAGTCAAACCTTAGCAAATACCTTTCATCAAGTCAGCTAAATCTAGTCATCCTGGTCCCACTCTTCCTAAGTTTCTCATGGGTAATTGAGAGATCCGAGCTAATTCATTCTTCATAAGCTTCTTATATTTAATTGAGAGAGTCGGGGCAATCCCACTCTTTCTAAGCTTCTCATGGGTAATTAAGAGAGCTGAGTTAATCTCACTCTTCCTAAGCTTTTTATGGGTAATTGAGAGAGTTGAGCTAATCTCACGCTTCTTATGCTTCTCATGTGTAATTGAGAGAGCCGAGCTAAGCCCACTCTTCCTAAGCTTCTCATGGGTAATTGAGAGAGCCAAGCTAACCCCACTCTCCTTAAGCTTCTCATATGTAATTGAGAGAGTCGAGCTAAATCTAGTCAAGCTGGCCCACTCTTCTTAAGCTTCTCATTGGCAATGAGAGAAAGCTAAACCAAACTAGGTCACCTATTTTCTTCTAGTCTCTTTCAGGTTTAAATATAATAGAGATCACCCAGTTCTGAGTCCTTTTGGGATATACTAATTAGGTCACAAACCACCTACTGTCTCTATGGTTTCTTACAGTCTAAATAGTAGAAATCACCAGGTCTTGATTTCATCTGAGACAAACCAATTGGATCAAACTAACCATTCTTTAGATTAACCTCCAGTCTAGCAATCCAGCCTAGACTCGTGTCATCCTCTCCGCCCATTGGCTTGGGGCGATCTACTAAATATCAAGCCATCAGAATGTGCTTTGTGATCCCCAAGATAGCACACGTTTAATTTGAGAGAGTGTGTGTTTTATTTTTGGGTCTCTAAGATGTATTATACTTTTCCTTTTAATTAAGGATTTTCTCCCATTGTGGAGATGTAATTAGGATTACTTATGGTTTAAGATGTAAATATACAATTTCCTGATGTATACAGCAAGTGTAATATATTGAGGATAATCAATAGCAAAATGGAAATTGTTTGATTCATTCAACAAATGACAATCTCTTTATGTTGTTCCATTTTGTTTATTTCAGTTCCTCTACTTGTTACAACTTTCTTCTCTATCTACTTGTTCTGTCTTTTCTTCATTTTTTCTTGCAACTTCTTCCCTTATGTCTATGGCTTCTACCATAGTTTCTTGCCTTTCTCTTCTTTCTTCTTCAATTCTAGTTTTCTTTATTTGCTCTTCTTTTTTTTTTTGGCTTATGAGATATCCAGCCTTGTGGTGTTTGATTTGAAGCCTATTCTCTTCAATGTATCTCTATTTATTTTTTATCTTTACATGAACTCTAATACATCTCCTTTGGAAAGAATAAACACAAGTTGGTTTTTGAGAGCTCACCAACAAACTTTACACTTACAGTAAGTCTATTCTACTTGCTAAACTTTGTACATACAGCTCAAGCCCCTTGTGTCATGCCCCACCGAGGGGCCTATGTGTTTTAACATCATCTTATGATTTTTTCATTTTTATAGAAAATATTCTACCAAAAATCTGACAGAGTCTACCCTAAAATATAACGCTATATATCTGTGCAATTATTTATCATATAAACTATAATTTTGATAACTATAAATAATGAAATAAATCATAACACACACACCCACAATTGCCCATCACCCACAGCTGCTCAGAATCGTAGTCACATCCTGATGGCAATAGACATATCTAGAATCATACAAACCCACACACAATATCATAAATAGTCATTACTATGACTTGCCAATACATCTCATTATACATCATTTGAAATCTTTTAATTATAATCATATAAATACATTATGGGATTACTATCCCAATTCATCATACCATAAGAAGGGCATCTTCAAATGTTGCTCATGAATCCCAACCCATAGTTGGGCTCCTTTACCTAACCTACTAGCTAAAAATTTAAAATGAAGGAACGAGTTTAGGCAAACTCAGTAAGTAGGCAAAATATAAAACAATACTCAAATTAAAACAATATGTTCGAAACCAGAAAATGAATCAATACATTACAATACAATATGAGGCTTAAGTCCTCATTATGCCAATATAACTTTCTACAACATTCTGTCATATTTACATATCATAAATCAAGATAGTATATCAAGTCTAGTCACTCTTACACCTCATACCGTAATAGTGTCACGGAGGCACTTCATATCATAACTATGCCATTTGGGCAAAACATATTAGAATTATACCATGTAGGCATAAAACATATCATGTTGTATCAATACAAATCATCATACCTATATACAATTTCATAGAATGTTTCACATTCCCTCATTACACACATTTATAGAGTATCATAATCATCATTCAAAACAAAATTATGGAACACTCATTGTCCCACCAATCCATCCACCCATCCACTCATATACAACAGTAAGAAGAATCATGGGATAATCTGTATCCCCATTAATCCATATATACATCTATGCAATCCACACATGCATACGAAAATATGCATCAACACAATCATGGGACATTCTTTATCCCATTAAATTTGCACAGTCACCTACTATAACGGATACCATTCAATACATAATCATGGGATACTCATGATCCCCAACTATCACACTTAGAAACATATATATAATAAGAGAATAACAAGTGTGGGATAGTTCCTATCCCTACCAATACCTCCACTCGTTCAATACAATAAGTTGCATAGAATATAATTAGGGGACACCAACCATCCCTAACTAGGCATACATTACACCATACAATCAACCCATTTCACAATTAGGCAATCATACATGCCTGGATACAAACAAATGAGATAATCAATATCCCCATCCAGGCACCCAGTAAAAACAAATGCCTACTTACCTCATATGAAGAAACACTTCTCAATTTCTCTAGTTTCATACTTTTGCTTTCCATCCATGTTCAAATGATCCTACACATATAACATGTTTCACAATTTCAAGTTACATATTTGTTTTCTACAAAGGCAACACTAATCAAATTAGTTGAACATAGTTTCTGGGTTGGGTGCCACCATCTATCCATATTATTGTCCATTCATGGGATCACTTCCTAAGTGCATTTCCAAAGCAATTTCTATTTCTCATATCATTTATGTCATTGCCCCACTTTGATCCCTTTTTCTATTCATTTTATACATTGTTGTATTGCCTATTTATGGTTATGATGAAATCATTCAATAACAGCTTGTCTCTTATTGAGGCATTTCCTCAAACATCTTATAAGCATCACTAAATTTATAATTGTTTAACAAGGTACAGAAAAGGGATTTCCTTCCAAATAGCCCATGGCCATGAGATAACATAATTATCAATTAATTAACTCCAAAAACCAACTAATCAAGCTATTAATTCAATCAATTCTAGGTATCAATCAAGAGATATCCAATATCGACCACAAAATGTTATTGTCCATGGACATATGCATATTTTCTCCATGATACATTACAATATAATAATAAGAATTCTATCAAATAATCATTTGTCCCATGAATCTATGGTTATTCATACCAATTTCTTCCAAATGCACTATTCACAAAACCTTAGTTTAGCATAAAACACAATTTTGGTTAGTGAAAAGTAACTTACCATCAAATTCAAATGTGGCTTCCATCCATGAATGAAAATTCAAGCTCAAAGCTTTAAATAGCTCCCTTCACTTGCAGAAACTAGATTTTTCTTCCTTTTTTCATCCTCTAAGTGGATAAAACTCAAGTTTAGATGCATGCTTGAGTGGTTACCCACCTAAATCATCTTTTTTTAGCTAATCATACAAGAAATTAGTTATGGAAGGGGCTAAGGCAAAAGGTTTCAGTGTGGGGAAGAAGAGAAAGAAGATAGAAATGAAAAAAAATGAAATGGGGGTTAAAAGGTTGGTCCACTGACTTATTACGCTAACCAGCCCTAACGCCCAAACCCTTGCCTTCCATGTCTTGCACCGGCACCCCGGTGCCCAACCCATTGCCCACTAGGAACAGGTTTGGTATTTTGACTTTACCTTCCCCATACTATGTCCAAATCACTTGATTCTTGATGTATTGGAAAGATACTTTTAAGGGATATAAATTTTATATTTATAACTTTTTCTAAATCATCCTCTATCTATGCAAAACATTGGATATAAGTGAAGCCTTTTTCTTATGTAGCTTCTTTTTTAACATGCTTTTGTGTTCAAAACACAAATTATCTTCATCAAGGGTAATTCATATACATAATGATTCAACTTGGATTATTTAGAAAAATTTTCTTCCCACATGAATATAATCAATATGGATGTATTAAAATAAGTAATTTATCCTCGCAAATGAACAAGTACAATGTCATATAATCATTCCATACAAGGAATTTCATAACAACCTCTTCACAACTTAATACATTTATATACATTTTGACCTCAATGATAATTCAAGAAAATTTTGCAAAAGTTTCCTTATTTTTAACACCTCGAGTGTTACACCTTGCTTGTAGAAATAGAAGGCAGTAATGAAATTGGTACAAGATTAATGCCTCTTACTTAGGAAGTTGTGCACATAAATAATTAAAAGTAATCAATGATATAACAATGAAGAACAAAGATTTCAAACTCCTTGAGAATTGATGTAGATAGAGCTTTGATTATAGAATCAAAGTTGTTGATAAGTTCGTATATAGAATATGTGAGATACCTAAATTTATCTGTTTTGGTTCTTAATTGACATGATTTCATTGGTTTATATTCACATTTGATTAAATATTACACTTAATGGAGTTAGTTTGTATTTCAAGCATCAAAACTTGTCGAAATAGAGGTGAATATAAAACAATAGTAAACTTATAGTCAATTTTTGGCATATATGGGGCTAATTTGGAGAAAGTGTTCAACATGAAAGTTGTAGCCTTTCTTCATATCTTTCCAACGCTCTAAGAATTGAATGATTTGACATTATATGAAAAAGTAATGGCCAAAATACTGAAGCTAATGCTAAAAATACTATTCACTTCAGGAATTCATTATTGGGCACCATGGTGCCCATGTTACTAGAGAGTGCACATTTTGGAGAGATTTTTGGGCATTGCAACGCTTGGATGTGCGGTAACTTAATATTTTTGAGGTTTTTGCATAGTTTGTGCACACAACACAATGTAAATCTATATGGAGGTCAAATTAACCCTTTTTTGGGTTAATAGAAAAGGAAAGCAACTGCACAACAAAAGGGGGGACATGACCTAGCAAGGGAGAGAAGTTTTTGAAGAAAAAAAAGGAGCTTTTGAAGGAATATTATTATGAAGAGAAAGAGAGTGCAACCTGGAAATAGATTCACTCTCTCGTCATTCTTAGTTCTTTCTCAATTCTTTTAATTTTTTCAATCATGATTGAAACAATGTTTATGGTTTATTTTAGTTCCATTATGAGCTAAACTCTTTGGTCTAGGGAAATGATGTAGTTTTATTATGAATATTCAGTTTTACTTAGTTTAATTCAATTTGATGTCTATTTCATTATCTATGTTCAATGTCTAATCTAAATTTATTACTTGTGAAAAGTGTTCGCCCCTTTTTACATGATTTGTGATTCAATTTGAGGCTAAGAAGTAATAATTGAATTAGACCGTGATTAAATACCGTAAGATTGTCATATGATAGAGGTGTCTATAAGGCTCATGTAACAACATGAATTTCTTGTTCTTAATGCATCTCAGTAAGTTTAGAATTTTCACAGAAATGTACAAAAATTACCAATCAAGATAGATTATTATTGCTTGAGAAAGATTAATAATTAGAAAAATAAAAATTTATTATCAACATAGGAATAAACATTCTTTGATTAAATTGGGTTAAATTCAATAGGATTAATTTGGTAAACTTGAAAACCCTTGATGTCTTAATCATTGATTCTATACTTGTTTAGATCCGAGTTCCAGTTAATGTCTATTAAGTTTAGATTTGTTTTCTCTCTTATTTTCATCATTCAATTGTTCAAACAGAATTGAGATTTAGAGTAATTTGGTATTTGGTAACTATAGTCCTCGTGAGAACAATCTTTTACTTTCACTTTATTACTTGTTAATGATATGTGCACTTATGTTAAAGAAATCTGCAATAATTTTACGTAGAGGGAGTTGAAAAATGTGGAAGAAAGTTTTGGTTGCTTTGTAAATGCCCTTTAATTCACTCAACTAACTCTTTTAAAGCTTTGAATCTGCTATTTATACCCTTAGAAGATCATTTAGTAGTAAATTATCATTTCTAGAAAATTTTCAACCATTTTAGATTGCTTTTTCTACACTTAATGGAATCTTTCCAGCGAGTGCTCTTTTGAATTTCTGAAGTTTAACTTCAGACCTCTGAAGTTTTAGTGTTTTGTTAGTTACCATTGTTGCATTACGTTTTAGAGCTCTAAATCCCTCTTTTCAACCTCTAAAATTTTGCTTAGTAGAAGAACTACGTTCTAGGTTGGCTTTCAAACTCTGAAGCTCCTTCTGATAGCTAACAGCTTCAACTATTTCCAATAGCTATAACTTTTGACTTCTGAAGCTCATGTCTTCCTTCTGAATTATCTTTTGAAAGATTTCCTTACTCTAAACTAAGTTTTTATTGGTCCTTTAGACCTCTAAAGCATAGGATCCATCTTTTGAACTTGTTCTTTGAAGCTTTCAAACTTGTTTTCCATAATTTAGATTTGTCCTTCAGATCTTTTGACAGCTTCTAATACTTTTAAACTTATTTAACTCAATTTTAGAGTTGTTCTTTATTCTTCTGAAACCTCTTTTCAAGTTCAAATGCATTATTCTTTGAGCATTTTCTTTCTTAATCTTAATTCATAATTGTGATGAGTTTCAATCTTGATATTAGTTGCTTTACTATCATGCCCTGCCCCCTGGGCCTATGCGCTTGATGGCTCAAATTTAATACCTCGCAAGTGCACGGTCGATGTATAGTCTAGTGTGCTTATGCAAGGGTCGATCC
>JAYJMB010003527.1:0-13972 GCA_036873735.1 Pouteria campechiana
ATCAACCCGGCAAAAGTTACCAAAACTTTACAATAGCAAAAATTTGCATTTGTAAAATTTTTCAGGGCCTTACATTATTGTTTTTAAAGACTCTATTTTAACTTCCCACATGTTATGGTTATGAATGTTATCTTTATGATTTTATTTTTCAATTTGGATTATTTATGTAAGATCAAGCCTATAATCATTATTACAGAAAGAATGACTAGGAATGGAATTCTTATTCGAGACCTTAAACTGTGAAGTTTCCCAAATGAGCTTGACTATGCTGTAGGACTATAATGATATTAGAGTTTTAATCAATTTAAGGCTTATTAAGGTTTTTGGAATGATTTAGCTCAAAGCAGTAAACTCAACTTATTTCAAATCCAAGATGATTCATTCAGAGGCATCTAGACAATATAGCAAAGAAAAAAAAAGTAATCAAGTTTGGCAAATTATCTCTTTTGGTGCCTTCCATCATGGATTTCTCATTTGAGCTCATAAGCATTATTATCAGTCTTGACTCAACGTTTAGCTTCTACTATCAAATCCTTGATGTTTCGTCTAAAGATTGCTATTGTCCAGGATATAGTTTTGATTTGTTTAATCATTTTTTTGCATTTGAAACTTGAACTTGTAGGCTCATTTACTTGGATTTGTGAGCTAAAAAGAAGGTTTTGATTTTTCATTGTTCTCATTCTTCTTCTACATGCAATTCAAGCTTTCCTACATATACTTAAAATACTCTTGCATTATTTCTTCATTAATAATCTTAAATAGATGTGAACATGTATTGCCAATATATTAGTGCAAAAAGTCATTTTTATCACAACAGTATGCAAAAACATAAGTTGATGAATTAAAGCAATTTTCATGAATAGGCAAGGTAGCCAATTTGCTTTAATCAATCATAATCATTTGAACCAGCACCATTGTAAATGACAGTTAACTTTATGTGCTAAATCAACTTGCCTTCTTTCTTAATGATTTTGAGCATAATCATTTAATTTTATTATTTTACTTTTCTTTTAGTTATGTGTCTTTTAGGCATTCATATTTTCAATTATTTATTATTTGCATGTTAATTTTTCTTACTTCCTATTTATCTTAAGAATTTTAATTTATATTTTTAAGAGTTTTTATTTATCATAGTGTTAATTTTATGTTTTACCTATGTACTCACATGGGAGAAGGATATGTATAGAGAACACTATGTATTAATCTCTATTAATGAATAAATGAATTAATAACTAAAAATATTTAGGCAAAATTTTAACTATGAATTCTAGTTTTCAACAATGTACAAATGAAATATAAGGATACAAAAAGTAAACTTTGATTTCTACAAATGAGGATATATAGACAACTAAGCAATCAAAACTCTATATAGACATATGAGCAATTAGAATTAATGAATGAATGTTAAGGTTTTAAAATATAAGCTTGTCTCTACAGACATGTAAATAGATAGAAATAATTAATTGAAAGATTGAACATGAATTCTTATTAACAAGAGAATGAATGAAAAGAAATGCACAAATAAAATTTCAAAATTCAAATAATGATGCATGTAATAAAAGGCATTCTAGTTTGAGTATCATGCCTGCACTTACCTTTTCCTTTTTATTTCAAAGGAAGTTAGTATTTCATCATGTCTTCATTTTGTTTCTTTAGACCAGGTCTCCTTTCTTCTTCATCTTCTCCAGGAGTTTATTTTCTCCCTTTCTTGATTTCCAACACTCAAGTTAGTTTTAATAATAATGCAAGTAGTGTATGAGTGCTAAGTGTTTTGCCCCTTAGTAATTTGTCTCTGGCCAGTCTAAAGATTTCTCATATCAACTTATAAGCCAAGACATCCTTGCAAATGATGGGAAAAAAAGCATATAGTGAGTTTTCAACATTTTCAGCTCTGCTTTTGTTTCATCCTTACTTTTTCCAATACTAATAAATTTCCATAGATGAAGATCATTCGCCCAAAAGATATTTCCAATCTCCTTTTCCATTATATCCAATTTAATCTATTAAAAGTTTGGAAGATGGGAGATGGAGTAATCTTTGAAGAACACAAAGGATGACATTGTTGGGTAAGCTAAACAAATCACTAGAATTGTTTATCTAGCCCACCACTTGTAAATCCTATAATGTGCTTAACCCAAGAAGAGAGGGGTTGATTAGGTAAGTAAAAAGTCATTACTTAACCCCTATTAAAAACATTTTCCTCTTTTCATGATTGTGCATTGTAAGATAAATAATAAAATAGTAAAATGCATTAATATTAGAACAAATAATCAAACACACACACAAACAACACAAATTTTATAATGGTTCGGGAACCCCGTTCCTACATCCACTCTTCCAAGAGCACATACTCATTGTGACTTCAATTCCACTATATCCCATGTAATAGAAATACAAAAGTGCTCCCAACACTCCTCTAGATCCCAGCTTTAGGAGGCATAAACAATGTTCCCAACACTTTTCTGGATTCTAGCTCTAGGGGGCATAAACAAAGTGCTCCCAGTACTCTTCTGGTTTCATGAGATCACTAAGAAACTCACTAGTTTTGAAGGTCACTAGCAAACTTGATGATTTTCTAGAGATCACCACCATCTCTTTGGCTTTAAGATTAACTAGAAAAGTTATACACTTTTACAAAGTGTCACAATAAAGCATAAGGGAAGATATGATCTTTAACAATTCTAACAACATAGAAAGATCTTCCTAAAATGTAAACTCAATAGTCATATAGATATGCAGGTTGAGGCTCATGAAAGATAGATGATAGTTTAAGCTCTTGGTCATGGGTGGAAGGATTTGCATAAGGTTTAGATCATTTAAAAGTATTCCTTCACCACCTTTGAATCATTCCACCTTTTCTCCTTAAATAGTTTCTTCATAATTTTGACCATTGGAGAAGATAGGTGCCATTGAATACAAAAATAAGAGCAGCATTAAATGAATAAGGCCGTTGGTATTTCTGCCATTGGAGTCCATGCCTTTCTAATTTGTCTCGAGCTACTATATCACCATTCTTATACATAGAGGAAGATAAGCTATTTCTAAAATGTCTTTTCTCATTTTAACTTGACATATCTTGACAGCTTGTAGCGCTACTTGTTGCCTAAAATGGTGACTGAGATGAGTTTGCACGCTAAAAGAGTAGATACAGATGTCTTTTTGATGTAAGTCACATGAATTGATTTTCCTCTAAGAAGTCATGGCCTCTGTCTCTGTCTGCATTTGTCTGTCATAAGTTATAGACGAATTCTCTTATTAGTTTGTCTATTAGTCGATCCTTCCTGAGTAAAATTTGTTTATTGTAAGTAGCAGAAAAAATCTGAATGGTGCAGACAAAGTCAGGCTGAATGTTAGATAAATTCTACTTTGTCTGCATGAATTCCTCCAGGATATTTGTTTGTTAGATGATACTTTGTGCATGTGATTTATCTATTATAAATAACAAATGAACTCTGGATGGCGCAAACAAAGTTAAATTGGTTGACTGAAAAACTCTCCTTTGTCTATATGAATAGACAAAGTATGGTTCTTCTTTTGTTCCACATTTGTATGTTGGAGGTGACGAACGAATTCTGCTTTATTTTGCTCAAACAGATGAAGTGTAGTATTTGTCTGATGTAGATGATAGACAAACTCTACTTTATTTCATCTTACACAAATTACTTTGCACTTCATCTATAGGTTTGTTTATTATAAGCTTGCAGATGAATGTGTCTTTATCTATTGAAGTTCATTAGTCTAAGTAGCTACTTTGTTTGTGCAGCTTCATCTATTGCTCGCTGTGCAGCTTTTACTTTGTCTTCTACTTTATCTATTGCTTTGTCTATAGTAAGTAAAAGATGAATTTGATTTGTAGATGAAGTGGAATTCCTCATTTGTTCTGCATTCTTTGAGCATCCAAAGGAGTTTGTTTCTACAACTTATTTCTTCAATCTTAATTTGTTAGTCTTGGCTCAACTTGAAGTTACACTCCTTTATCTATTCATCTTGCCTTTTTGTCCTCAGATAAATCCATTCTTCTAAATTTATTGATTAGACAAAGTTTTCTTCACATTGTGCATGATTATTTAGGTAGCACAGTTCCTTCTTTCTTCCTTTGTCTAAGTATTGAATAGAGCTTCTTTTTCTTTCTTTGTCGTAGACAATTTTTGTCTAGTCAGTGTAGATAGTTTGAATTTCTCGAACCACTTTATGTTCTTTGATCATGGTTTCATCTTCAACTGCTTCTGTCTTACATTTATCTGTGAAAGTTTTCTCTTTGAGGTTATCAGACAAGACAAACTAATCATAGCACATCTCCGAAGCCTTGTTTTCTTCCATTGTATTTGTCCATGGAAGTTTTCTCTTAAATAATGCAATCTTTCTTGTTGCTTGTCTTTTGCTTTCTTCTTCTTCTTCTTCTACAATCTTCATTAGTTCAACCACTTTGGAACATAGCAGATAGTTATGGCAGTTTGTTGCAGATGATTGTGATCCTAAACTTAGAACATTTTTGCACTTGCTGCATTGTAACATATTATAGAGAAAGGATAATATACATCTTAAGTTCATACTATGAAAGCTTAAGTGAATATGGTGCTTGGTATAAATTAATGCATGAATAGTCAATAATGTTAACCACACCATAAAGTAAAGGATAGGTGCATGCATAATTAAACATTCATGATTATGTGATTATATCAATTAACATTTATCAATTCATAATCATGCATATGATTGTCAGAGATTTAAGCATAGATATGTCATTTTTTAATACAAGTTTTGTTATCATCAAAATCTTATATAGTAATACTGATAATTTCATTTCAAACTACATGTTCTTTGCCTCAATTCATCACTAGAAGTAAATATGAAAAAATTTACCCCCATTTTCAACACCTCGGGTGTTACACATGTAGAGTCCCATAGTATGGCTTAACACAAGAGGGGAGTGGTAAATTGGATATGTAAAAATTCATTGCTTAACCCCTATTGAAACATTTTTCTTTTTTCATGATTGTGTGTGGTGCATCATAAAATAAATAATAAAATAGTAAAATTCACGAAGGATAAAATGAATGAGCAAACACACACATAACTAATACAATTTTTATAGTGGTTGGGGAATCCCGTCTCTAGATCTACTCTTTCAATAGCATACACTCTTTGTGCCTTGGTTTCCACTATATCCTATATAATAGAATTACAATAGTGCTCCTAGCACTCTTCTAGATTTCAGCTCTAGGGGTCGTAAATAAGTGTTCCCAATACTTTTTAAGATTCCAATTCCAAGAGGCATAAATATAGTACTCCTAGTACTCTTTTAGTTTTCATGAGCTCACCAAAAAACTCACTGGTTTTGAAGATCACCAGCAAACTTGTTAGTTTCTAGAGCTCACCAACAACTCTCTAGTTTCAAGTTTACTAAAAAATTTATATACTTTTACATAGTGTTTTTCTCTTAAGCACAGGGAAGATTTAATCTCTTTACAACTTTATGTAATGTAAAGATCTTCCCATAATGTAAACTTAATGTCCATAAGGATATGCAATTTAAGCTTATGAAAGATAGATAACGGTTTAAACTCTTAGCCATGGGTGGAAGGAATTACATAAGATTAAGCTCACTTGAAATGTCTTCCTTCATCTCCTTGAATCATTCTACCTTTTCTTCTTAAATAGCTTCTTCATAATTTCAACCATTGGAGAAGATGGGTTTTGCTAAATGTAGAAACCAGAGCAGCAATGAATGAATAAGACCATTGAGATTTCTACTGTTGAAGTTCATGCCTCTCTAATTTATCTCAAGCTACTGCATTACTGTTCTTTTATAGAGAAGAAAATAAGTTGTTACTAAAATGTCTTTTATCATTTTGACTTTACATAGCTTGAAAACTTGTAGCACCACTTAAAATGGTTACTGAAATGAGTTTGCATAGTGAAAGCACGGATGCAGATGACATTTAAATGCAAGTCACAAAAATCAATTTTCCTCTGACAAGTCACGGCATCTCTCTGCCTGCATTTATCTGTCATAAGTTCCAGACAAATTCTCCCATCAGTTTGTCTGTTAGTCGATCCTTCATAAGAGTGGTTTATCTATTATAAATAATAGATAAACTCTAGGTGGTGTAGACGAAGTTGAACTTATCGATAGACAAACTCTAGTTTGTCTACATGAATTCTTCTAGGAGATTTGTTTGTCAGTCGATCCTTCGCAATTGTGCTTTGTATATTGTAGATATTAGATGAACTTTAGGTGGCACAAACGAAGTCGAACTGGTTTGTCTGCTGGAGGTGACAGATAAATTCTGCTTTGCCTTGCTTGAATAGACGAAGTACAATATTTGTCTGATGTAAGTGATAGACGAACTCTGCTTTACTTTGTCTTGGATGAATTACTGTGCACTTTATCTATAGGTTTGTTTGTAGTAAGTTGCAGAAGAATGTGCCTTTATCTATTAAAATTTATTTGTCTAAGCAACTACTTTGTCTATGTAGCCTCATCTATCATCATGGTGTAGCTTCTACTTCATCTTCCACTTTGTTTGTCACTTTATCTAGAGTAAGTAATAGACAAATTTGATCTATATATGAAGTTAAATTCCTCATTTATTCTGCATTCTTCGAGTAGTAGATGGAGTTTGTTTCTACAACTTCTTACTTTCTTCATTCTTGATTTGTCTGTCTTAGCTTAGCTAAAGTTGCACTCCTTTATCTATTGATCTTTTTATCCTCAGATGAATCTATTCTTATAACTTTATAGGTCAAACAAAGCTTTCTTCACTTTATGCATGATTGTCTAGGCATCTTAAATAAATTTTGTCTGGTTGGTGTAAATAGTTTAAATTTCTTGAACCATTTTATGCTTTTTGACCATAGCTTCATCTTAAACTACTTCTATCTTGCATTTGTTTGTAGAAGTTTCTCTTTGAGGTTAACAGATAAGGCAAGTTTGTTGTAGCGGATCTTCGAAGCCTTGTTTTCTTTCATTGCATTTGTCCATGGAAGTTTTCTCTTGGACAATGCAACCTTTCTTGTTGCTTATCTTCAAAGCCTCTACTTTCTTTTTCTTTTTCTTCTTCTTCCATGACCTTCAATAGTTTGATCCCTTTGGAACATAGCAGATAGTTGTGGCAGTTGGTTGCAGATGATTGTGATCCTGCACTTAGAAGTTTTCTGTACTTGCTACGTTGTTTGCTTTCCTATACATTTTTTAATTAGAATGTATTTTATCCTCATGTAATTTTAACATGTTGTAGAGTAGGGATAACATACATCTCTATTAAGTAGATAATATGAAAGCTTAAGTGAATATGGTACTTAGTATAATTTAACAAATTAATTCATTAATGAGGTTAAGTGCACCATTAAGTGAAAGATGTATGCTTGCATAATTAAACATTCATGATTGTGTATTTTATCAATTAATGTTTATCAATTCATAATTATGCATATGATTGTAAAAGATTTAAGCAAACATATATCTTACAAATTTTGTTATCATCAAAATTATATATAGTAATACTAACAACACATTTGAAGGAGTTGGAGGAGACTACCTTTGCTATTAAGGTTTGGGAAGAAGACTTAGTTGTTGAGCATGATGTTGTTGAGGCCATCAAAGAGATTGCTGCCACAACTTGGGACCATACAGAAGCTGCAAAGAGGGAGGCCATCACTAGGCTTCATGAAGTCAAGGCGAAACATGAGGCTACTGAGGATTATGCTACGACAAAGGCAAAAGCCTTAGCATCTTTGAAAGTGAAATCAACCAACCAGAAACTTGTTCTCTAGTGGGAGATCAATTGGTTGAAAATGGATAGCTCTTGCATAAAAACTCACATAGCTTCCCTAGGGATGGAATCGACTAGCTAGGAATTGTCTCTCTAGCATGAGATCAATAGGATTGAGGTGGAACTCTCTTCTACAATTGCTAATTCTCATCAAGGTCATTTCAAAGAATTGATTGTGGGGCCAGAGATTCAAGAGATGTCATTACGTCGAGTCACTGAGTGTTTCATTCGTGGTTTCAACTTTTGCATAAGAAATTTTCTCAATGGTTTCCCAACATAGATGTTAGCGATGTAAATCCAGACATATTTGACAAGGATGTATAAACCAATAGGGCATTGTCAAATATAAACAAATTGCATAATTTTCCTTCTCTCTTTTTGCTATGGTCTTTACCTTCACCTTTGTAGCTATGCGGGACCATATGTCTATCTTAATGGTGGGGATGGGCCCATAGAGCCACATACCTTCCCTCATGTAGTTTTGTATGGCGAGGTTGGACTCATAGGGTAGCCTACATTCCCTATTTAACTGTTTGTGGATGGTCAAGGCTAGACCCATTCGGGAGCCTTCACTCCCAAAGTAGTTATTTATGGATGGCAAGATAGGATCCGTAGAATGGCCCGCACTCCCCATTATTGATCCAAAGGGTTTGGCTTTAATGATTTACAAAAGTTTATGACTTGAGTTTAGCTAATAATGTTTTGTTAAGATCTTGTAAATAAAAAGGAAGACACATTTCATGCTTCAAAATGGACAACACACCATTTTGGACAAAGCGAAACCAATTTTGGATAGACAAACAGTCCAAAATTTAACTTCGGATGAAGTTGTCTTCATGACTACTACAATAGTTGCTATAGTAATCTTTGAGTAGAACTATTAACTTTGGATGGAGTGCTACAGTAACTATTATATTAATCAGTACGGTAATTTTTGGACAAAGAGACAATCAAAAAATTAACTTCAGACTCAGCGCTGTCTTCGCAAATGCTATAATGATTTGCTATAGTAAAACTACTACCATAACAAATTATTGTTTTAAACATTCAGAAATCCAAGTTGCATTACAATAGCTATATTCAAATGGTCTTCTACCAAATGGTCCCAAGGGTCTTCTAAATGTATAAATAGAAGATCCATTGAAGAGAAATATGATTCTTGAGGGTTCTAAATGCTAAAGATAAATCAAATACAAGAAATTCATTCAAGTTTTGCAAGTGTGTTCACTCCAAAGTGTTGCTAAGATCAAAGAGCTTTAAGACCATATCAATACCACTTCAAGGGAGTTCGAATTCACTGTAAAGTACTTATTGCTTTATCATTTGTATTTTTGCTTTAATTGTGTGTACCCATTGGCCTAGATTAGAGGCATTTCATTATACACCTTTGTAAGAGTTTCTGGTTAGCTTGTAAAACCATTGGAGAGTTGCTGATTAGTACTTGAGAAACTAGATTGTATGAGTTGGTGGTGAGCTTGGGAAAACCATCGTTATATGAGTTGGTGGTGAGCTCAGAAAAACTATCATTGTATGAGTGGTTGGTGAGCTCGTGAAAAATCAATAATGTGAGTTTTTGGTGATCTTGTAAAACTAGTGTATGAGTTCTTTGTTAGCTTAGGAAACCAAGTGTGATTCCATAGGGTATAGTGGAACGCAAGATTGGGGAAACCTTGGAGAGTGAAGTAGGTGTTGGTTTCATTCAAATGGTGACTCAAGAGGGGTGGGGGTGAATTGAGTCTTTAAAATTTTTAGCCAGATAATAATTAAAGTGCAAAACTAAAGAGAAGATTGATAATATAATGCACTTAGACTAGTAATTTTATAGTGGTTTGGCCCTTGACTTGGATTCCTACTCCACTTCTCTAAGCTAGCCTTACTTGCTAAACTCAAGTTCCACTAATACCTTCTTTGATCAGTAATCTTTTGATCAAGAAAATACACCTATTGGTTTTCAAGCTCACCAACTAACTTATACAAATACCAAGCAAGTATTCTACTGCTTTCACTACACAGAGGTAAGTTTTCAAACTTGTAAAGATATGTAGAAATAAATGTATACAAGTATTAATGCCTCTAGTAGGTTGATTTTGTATGCAGTTTGAAAGCAGTAAATACAAGTAATATGACAATAAAAGAAGTAGGATTCAAATCTCTAGAAGTGGTTGAATGAATAGCTTTGAATGCTTCTTTGAATGAATTGCAGTGGAGTTGAAATCATGGAAGAAAAGCTTTAAAAACTTAGTAAATACTCTCTCTTATTTTTCAATGTAAAAAATATTATCTTCTTCGATCTCACTTAACTTCTTTTATATTAAGATCTCTAACTTTATCTGTGGTGGTAGGTGAGAATAATTAAATGCTAAAAAACATCCAAATTTATAACTGTTGTACTTTTAGCGATGTTTCAGAGGCTATGAGTTAGCTTCGGATCCTCTGAGCTTTTAAGAGACAGGTAGTTTCTTCGCACACTTCACACATTTTTGTATCTTTGGATGCTTCGAAGACATGTTTTGAAGGCTCCAAAATGGCGTAACCAAAATGACTCACATCGGGACTATGGAGGCTGACTCTAAAGGAATTGACTCCAAACTATGAAATGTTTCTCTATCTTTGAAGTAAGTATTCAGTGACTTTGAGGAAACTAACTCTAAATTCTAAAGTGTTATACTTGTCTACAAAGTACCTCTCTTCTGACTCCGACGAGTTGTATTCTAGGAAGAATGTTCTATTAACTCCGAAGGCTGTAGTTCGTTGTTTTTAAAATACCTTGTTGACTCCAAAGTTATTTGGCTCCACTCTGAAGTGCTTGACTTAACTCCAAAGTTCATGAACTCGTGACTCTAAAGCAATGTTATCACTTTTGAAGTTATTTTTCTATGCCTCCAAAGTACTTCAGTGGATCCAAAAATGCTTGTCTTGGCTTTGACGTGTTTTGTTTTGCTAAAGCTGAAGCTCATGACTTCATGACCCCGAAAGGAATTCCTTTGTATCCGAAGTTCTCCAGTGGCTCTGAAACTTCTTTCTTGACTCCAAAGCATGTGACTTTGTGACTCAAAAATATTTTCCTTTCATCTTCGAAGCTTTCCAATGGCTCTAAAATGCCTTTGCTAATTCTGAAGAGTTAATCTTCTATCTCCAAAATGCATGAGAAACTCCAAAGGGATGAACTTTTAAACCCAAAGTTGACTCTGAAGCTTCCTTAAAACTTTAAACTTCCTATTTTCTTCTTTTAAGTATATATGTGATTTATATAATTTTATTTCTTTAGCATTTACTTAGTTTCTTCATTTGTTCATCATGAAGATTATTCTCAAGTTAAGTATTGAAAAATATTTTTGCAAAATGCTTAAGAATGAATTGTTAGTACCTTAATGTTTCACTCACGTCTTTGCTCATCATTAAAACATGGTTGGTTAAGAATGTTCATCATCAAAGTATATGTTCAATAGTAGGTGCAAAGAGAGGGCTCAAACCACTATAATCCTTCTGTCCATATTATTTTTGCGTTTGTGAGTTTCCATTGCGCATTTTATTTTCTGCACTTACACAACCATTTCTTTTCCCCACACTAATTGGATTCCAACTTTGCCATTCACCCCTATAGTTTTAAGGGTCCCTAGACCAACACCCATGTTACTATGCATAGACAACAGGGCTAGACCCATTGGGACTACTTACATTCTCCTTTTAGTTGTTTGTGGATGGTTGAGATTGGACTCGTTGGGCAGACCACACTCCCCAAGTAGTTATTTATGGATGGCAAGGTCAAACCCATAGGACCACCTGCACCCGCATGTTACTATGCATAGATGGTAGGGCTAGACCTGTGGGGGCCGCTTGCATTTCCCTTTCAAGAGTGGATAATAAGGGGAGAGAGGCAAGATATAACTTTAGTTCTTCAAAAGCTTTTTGTGCTCTTGGATCCATTTCTATTGATTGTAGATACATGGTTGCCTTTTTGTGGAGTCTCTTAAAGAAGGGGAGGCTTCTTTTTGTGGATATTGATAGAAACTTGTTCAATGTTGCTAACCTCCCTATCAGTTGTTATATCTCCTTGACATTGTTTGGGTTTTTAATGCTTTGGATGGCTTTATTCTTCTTAGGGTTAGCTTTGATTCCCCACTATGATATTACAAACCCCAATAACTTTCCTAATGACAAGCCAAAAGTGCACTTCTGCAGATTCAACTTCATTTTGTGTTCTCTAAGGGATTGGAATGTTTCTTCAAGATCACAAATATGATCTCCATGGAGCTTTCTTTTTATGACCATATCATCCCCACATGCGTCAATGTTTTGGCCAATCTGATTTTTGAAGACAACATTCACCATTCTTTGGTAGGTGGCTTCCAGGTTCTTTAATTTGAAAGGCATGACCATATAGTACGACATCTCAACATTAGTAGAGAATGAGGCTTTTTTCCTAATCTGGATCATGCATTTGGATCTGATGGTGTCTTGAAAACACATTCATGAACATAAGCAATTTGTGCCCGGCGGTGGAATCCACTAGCTAATTAATGTTAAGAAGCAAGTGGCTATCTTTTGGGCAAGCCTTATTCAATAATGTGAAATCTACACACATTCACCACTTCTTGTTAGCTTTCTTGACCATGTCAATATTGGCCAGTCATTCCAAGTAATGTACTAGTCTAATAAATCCTGCTTATAATAGTTTTTAAACCTCTATTGCAATTACTTCTTTTTTTTCTTGAGAAAATACCCATTTCATTTGTCTTACTAGCTTATGATTTTCATCAATGGTCAAGTTATGTAAGATGACCAAATGATCTAGACTTGACATATGTAAGGGTTCCCAAGCAAAAATGTTGGTGTTATTATTACAAATCAACTATTTTCTCTAGCAAAGGTGATAGTAGAGTAGTCTGACCTTGCCATCTATAAATAACTACTTGAGGATTGTGGGCCATCCATCAGGTCTAGCCTCGATTGTGCACAAATGTTAAATGGGGAATGAAGGCAGCCCTACGAGTCCAACCTTGCCATCTCTACATGACTACATGAGGGAAGGTAAATGGGCCTATGGGCCTAGCCCCACCATTTAAACAAATATACGGTCCCATCTAGCTATGAAGGTGAGTGTAAAGACCATAACAAAGATAGAGAAGGAAAATGAAGATGATGCAATTTGTTTATATTTTAACAAATCCCTTTAGATTTATACTTACTCATTAGAAACATTTCAATTTAGATCAATAACATAGATTGATAACTCTATCAAGAAAATTTTCTTTTGTCAGAGTTGAAGCCAAGAGCAAAACTCTCAGCAACTCGACATAACAACATCTCTTGAATCTCTAGCTATGCAATCAATTCTTCCATATGATGAGCATTATTGATTGTAGAAGAGCATTCTACCTCAAGCCTATTGATCTCATGCTAGAGACCCAACTCTCAGCTGGTCGATTCTACCCCTAGGGAAGTTATTAGAGCATTTGCGGAAGAGCAGTGCATTTCTAACTAGTTGATCTCCCATTGGAAAACAAATTCTTGGATGGCTATTTCCACTTCCAAATTTGCTAAGCTTTAGCCTTTATTGTAGCAAACTCCTCAACAACATCATGTTCTGCCTCAACTTCATAAAGCATAGTGATGGCCTACCTCTTTGTGGCTTCCGCACTATCCCAAGCCATGACAGTAAGCTCTTTCATGGCCTTGGCAACATCACGCTCAACAACTAAGGCTTCTTCCCAAACATTGAGAGCAGAGGCATTCTCCTCCATCTCCTTAAAATAGTTCTATTCCTTCACAAGTAAAGCTTTCAATTCTATGCTTTCTAGTACTGCTCGATCCCTTTCCTACCCTAAGATAGAGGTAGAGGTCACATTCTCTTCTTCCTATTGTAGTGCACCTCCCAAACCAGCTCCTCCTCTGACTCATTGAGACACTTACACTAAATGCTTTTAATTGTTGGCCAACTACCTCAAACACAGCTTCATTCAATCAACCAAGTTATGTCAATCAATAGAGGATCACATAATATTGAGAGCCGACTCAATCTCAAACTCTTCAAAAGATATCTCCAGCACTCGCGACCTATTAGTGAGACAAGATAACTTGATAACAAATCTCATTGCCATATTTGAGTGCTCTAGCAGGGAAGTAATCAAATTGTCCCTGTGCTACCAGTTATGGACCGGGGGGGGGGGGGGGGGGGGGGCGTGTCAGTAGGGGAC
>JAYJMB010003528.1:0-13970 GCA_036873735.1 Pouteria campechiana
TTAGGAATCAAATAGGTGCAAAAGATGAAGTATTAGGAGAATAAAATATGACATTTTGCATTCTCATCACTTATCTCTCTTCCTAAGCTTTTCATGGATAATTAGAGAGTCGAGCTAAATTCAGTTATCTTGGTCCCACTCTTCCTAAGCTTCTCATGAGTATTTGAGAGAGCCGAGCTAAACCTAGTCAACCTTTTCCACTCTTCCTAAGCTTCTCATGGGCAATGTGAGAGAACTGAGCGCCTGTTCTTCCTGGTCTCTTTTAGGTTTAAACATAATAGAGATCACCCGGTTCTGAATCTTCTTGGGATATACCAATTGGGTTACAAACCACCTACTATCTCTATGGTTTCTTATAGTTTAAATCATATAAATCACTTGGTTTTGATTCCATCTGGGGTACACCAATTGGATCAAAATACTCATTCTTTAGGTTGACCCAAAGTCTTGCAACCTAGTCTAGTGCTGTGTCATCCTCTCTGCCCATTAGCTTAAGGCGATCTCCTAAATATCAAACCATGACAAT
Source organism: Pouteria campechiana (assembly GCA_036873735.1). Lineage (NCBI taxonomy): Eukaryota > Viridiplantae > Streptophyta > Magnoliopsida > Ericales > Sapotaceae > Pouteria > Pouteria campechiana. The sequence continues at coordinate 527 of JAYJMB010003528.1, forward strand.
GTGCTTGGCGATCCAAAAAATAACACACATTTATTTGTTTAAGAGAGTGTATTTGATTTTTGGGTCTCTAAGATGAATTGTACTTTTCCTTTTAATCAAGAGTTTTCTCCCATTGTATAAATATAATAGGACCACTTATGGTATGGGATGTGAATATACAATTTTCTGACGTACATAATAAGTGTAATCTATTAAGGATAATTAATAACAAAAATAAAAATTATTTGATTCATTTCAATATGAAAAATCTTTATATTGTTCCATTTTTTTGTTTTAATTCCTCTTTTTGTGCTTGTTACATGACTGACTGATTGTTGAAGTGACATAAGTTTTCTCAAGATTTGTTCTTGCTAGCCCCAGTCAGCAGTCCTACTGGATTTGAGGTGAAGAGCATAGATGAAACCTTTAGAAGGACTGATGAGTTCATCCTTTCTTTACAAGCTTGCTTGCTTCCTCTCCGAGAGTGTTCCAGATTTTGGGTTAAGCCTTATTTCAGATATTGGTTTGCAAGGCAATTTGGAGATGACTAGGATATGCAAGGGCATGTTATAACTATATCATGGGAGGAGTTTGAAATGGGGATGGGTCCAGCTTGGTGGTATCTATTGTCATTTCGTTTTACTACTATATTTTATGACTATGATGTCTTCTTGCCTAGTTCTGCCCAAAGAGTCCACAAGACCAAGGACTTCGCTTTATGGTACAATAGCAAGGGGGCAAGATTAGCATGGAGATGCCTCCTAATTATGGCCAGACCATTTACCATCCATTGATATCCTCTTTTGCGCTTGACATGCCCGAGGATTCTTTTTGGGGGTACTGTGGGCTATGAATTTTGAGAGGACAACCACTTTTCCATAGTGAGTTTTGTGGCTAGATGATCGTTACCCTCATTGGAACATCTATCATACCAATTGTAGTAACATCAGATAGTAGTGTTATGGTGAGCAATATTTCTCACAAATGAAGATATTAGTGAGGAACCGATGATCCCTGAGCTGATAGTTCGTAAGCCAATCCCTCATATTCCTCTGGCTTATACTAAGCAAACATCACTACTCAACATGCCTCTTTCAAGAAAGAAGTTCACTGAAGCAGAAGCTAATGCAGAGGCTGGGTTAGCACGGTATTTGGCAGATTTCACTCCAATACTGTTCCATGATAGAGCTCCTCAGGTTTCAATTTTTTTGAGAACTCCTACGTCCTGAAAGAGAGGAACTACATCTAACAATGTTGCTATAGACCGAAGCAAGAAGGCAAAAACAAGTAGTAGGGCGCCTATTCCCATGCCTTCAAGAGTAACTAAAAGAGCAATTTCTTGACCATCCCGCTCGGTGACTACTCTTCATGAATTGACTTCTCCAATTCCATCATCTCCTCTGCGTATCATTGAGCCTGAACATATGAGTGAAAGAGAGAATCCTTCTTCCTGATGTAGTCGATGTTGAACCTCATATGGGTCAAGCAAAGATGTTTGTTGATACTATTGATGCTACAACAGATATATAAGCCAATAATCAATGGGAGTTGTCATCTGATTCCTTTGATTTGAAGGAGGCCATGATCCTATTCACTGATATGCCAACCATACTTTCTCCGTTATCTTCGCATCTTCTTCACCTAGGCAAAGCTCTCCCTGGAGAAAAGGTTAATTTAGCTAAGGTCCCATTGGAGGGTGTTATTGCTATAGTTTCTCTGGAGGATAACTTGCAGCAGATAGGGACCCAATTGTAAGAATGGCTGATTTGACTTAGGCAAGAATTGTCATTCAGCTAAAGCAGCCATGGGAGATGGTTTCAATGGTGATGATGAAGCTGCCTCCAACACTGGTGGTCACCATAATATGGATGAGGCTTATGATGAAAGTGATCCACCTGTTGAGCTTTTGACTGGGAATCAACTAGAGGGGAGCACAAATATGGTTGTCCTCAACACTACTAGTCTCCATATTCTCATTGGAATTGAAAGAGATGCCCATAAGTCGGACAAGGAGGTGGAATCACTTGCTTTCATGCTCTTCTAATGATGATTTCTTTCAAATGCTATCATCCGCCCACATCAAGGCCATAAAGGAGCAAAGTAAAGCTCAATAAGAGGACTTGGAGGATGAGGTATGATCCTTCTATTCTGATTTTGCAAGATCACTACAAAGAGTATCTTCTTCCAATGCAATTATCGGACTGAAGGAGCGGTTTCTTTTATGAGAAAAGGGTATAGCAAGGTTGGATGGTGATATCTTCTACTTGTATGCTATTTTTGATCATTTAAAGGCTTTCAATTACGAATGAGCATAAGCTAAGCTTAATGCCACTCAAAAACCTCCTACCAAGGCTATTGTTGCCAAATAGGCTGAACTTGATAGTATGAGGGCCGAGATTAGTGAAACGTCATCAACCAAGGGTGTATTGACAAAGCATCTTTCCTCTCTTCAAAGGGACTTATCCTCTCTAAGAGAAGAGGTAAAGGTTACTAGAGATTGTCGTGAAGCCCTCTGGAAGGAGTTTTGGTAGGTGAGTCATAAACTATCTTATGAAAAATCTCTCATTACTTCCAAAGAGCAGGAGAAGGCAAAAGGTTTGGAAATTACTCATCACTTTGAAGATGAAATAACTTCTTCTCAATAAGAGGTGGTGACTGCTGAAGATGCCTTGTTAGGATTAAAGTCTTCTTTGGTAGTGAGGCCCAAAGCTTCATAAGCATTCAAGGCGGAAGAGGAGTAATTTGACCACCTTACAGAGTCTATCTTTTGGCTCATTTGTAAACTTTGTAAAACTTCATACATCAATGAATATACTATTTTAGCTCTTTTCTCATGATGTTTGCTTTTCGACATGTTTTTGTTTTGCAAATTCTATGATTAGTAATGATTTAAACTTTGCATGTAAATCAAATTGTTTAAAAAACATTTGTAGGTAGTTAGGAAATGGGGCAGCAAATGCCCCCTCCCTACTCATATATAGTAACACTTTAGAAAACGTCCACTAATAGGCAGTTCTCCTATGCCATTACTATTTACGATTCAGAATGAGCCATTAGCATAAGCTTCTTTTACAACATAAGGTCATTCCCATTTGGGCTCAAACTTGCCAATTAACTTGCCACCCACCATTAGTCCAGTTCTTAACCTAAGAACTGAATCACTTGATCGAAAAGCTTGGTGCTTAACTGATTGGTTATATGCCTCAACCACATGGGCTTGGTATAACTTGATCCTTTGTTGGACTTGTAATCAATTTTCATTTGAAGCATCAAGCTCCTCAAACCATAACTTCGCTTGTTGATTTGTTGTCAATCCTAAGTGTACTACAACTCTTAGTGATGGAAATTGTATTTCTAAGGGCAAGACCACCTCTGCCTCGAACACTAGAAAATAGGGAGTTGCATTAGTTGTTGTACGGTGAGTGATACGATAAACCCAAAGCACCTCTAGCAATTTTAGATGCCAGTCCTAGTTATTCTTAATTGTTGTTCTTTCATTATTCTCAAGATTTCCTTGTTAAATACCTCCACCTAACCATTACCTTGTGGGTGGTAAGGTGTGGAGAAAACATGTTTAATACCTTGCTTTTGAAAAACTTCTCCATTTCATCATTCTTGAATGGAGTGCCATTATCCAATGTAATCTAGGATGGATTATCATATTAATACATGATCTTGAATTTGATGAACTCGATTACTTCTTTGGCCCTAACTCTCTTATATGAGTTAGCTTCCATCCATTTGGAGAAGTAATCGGTTATTACTAGAATGTAAGCATATCCTTTAGAAGATGGAGGGTTGGTTGGACCAATGATGTCGAATCCCTACCATGCAAATGGCCAAGAGATGCTTGTAGGTACCAACTCTGAAGATAGTACATGACGGATAGCCCCATGTAGCTGATATTGGAGACATAATTTAGCAAATTGCAGTGTGTCTGAAACTATGGTAGGCTAGTATTTACCTAGGAATTTGACTCATCTGTATAATCTTTGGCCAAATAGATGTTCATCACACTCACTAGAGTGTGCTTGCATCAGCATATATTGAATCTCTTCTCCATTCAGACATCAAAGCTGGAGTCCATCATATGCTTGGCTATATAGTGTATTATTGTAATACACATATCAAATAGCTCTTTTTCTTAAGGCTAAGATTTCTTATGAATTTCTCAAAAGAATTCCATACTGTAAGTAGTCAATGCATGGAGTTCACTAATTCATCCACCATTAGTTCCATACGGGCTACACATTCCACTCTCTTAGTAGTCTCCTCATCATACGAGTTGGGAGTGTGGCTTCATTGCTCAACTTTAACAATGACTTCTTGGCCTCCAGCAATAGCTAGAGCAATTGCCAAATTTGCTAGAGCATTAGCAATAGTGTTCTTGGCCCTTGGAACATGCCCAATATTGACTTAAGAAAGTTGATCCATTAGCCCTTGCATAATATTGTAATACCAACGCAAACTAGGCTGGCAAACTTCATATTCAATTGTTAATTGCTGGACTAATAATTTTGAATCACCAAAATGCAATGCTTCATTATTGGGTAGAAGGAATATGGGAGGATGTCTTTCTAAGATGAAATAAAGACAATCCCCAATGCCAGCACCAATAGTTTTAGCAACATCGTCAAACTACATTTGCTAGGGAGTGTTGACTTGGGCAATGAACACTTCCTAATAAGGCAAGTCTTCTTGCACAACAACTTCTTTATACTAGATGCGTTGCTAAGAAGTCAGCCAGAACTTATCATTTTACCGCTTTTCGTGTGATAAAGGTGATGTCAAATTTTGACAATAGTAAAAACCACTTTGGTAATCATCCTAATAGCTTGGGGTGAGTGACCAAGAACTTGAGCGGATCTATCATAGAAATCAACTAGATCTCATGAGCAAGGAAATAGTGCCTTAACTTTTAGCCTACAAACACCAATGTAAGGCATGTCATTTCAATTGGAGAATAATTGCATTTTACGTCGATTAACCTATGGCTAAGGTAGTGCAATGCTTGCTCCTTACTAGCTTGATTTTTTGCATAAGCAATGCCTCTAGCAATTGCTCACTCGTGGAGATGTATAAAATGAGGGATTTATCCTTAGTTTGTGCAGCCAAAATTAGAGGGTGATAGTGTAATTCTTTGATGGTATCGAAGGCTTTATAACAAGCTTTGTCCCAAACAAAGGTCACGTCTTTCTTAAGTAGACGGTGAAATGGCTAACATCTTCCCACCAAGTTAGTAACAAACAAATCTTCTAATATAAGATAATTTACCTTTCACACTTCTTAGATTGTCTATATTCCTTAGGGAGGCATGTTTTTGATTGCCTCTACTTTTCATTGATCCACTTTGATTTCCTTATAGCGTACAATAAATCCAAAGAACTTTCCCAACCCAACTTCAAATGCACATTCGAGTGGGTTCATGCGTAATTTATTTTTCCTTAGCTATACAAAGACTATGCATAGATCCTTACAATGTCGATCATGGCCATTGCACCTTAACACCAAGTCATCGATACAGCATTCAACATGTTCATGAAGCATATCATAAAAAATAACTTGCATAGCTCTTTGATAAGTAGCTCTTGCATTCTTTAATCCAAATAGCATAATATTATAACAAAAGATACCCATTGGAGTATGAATGTGGTGGATGCCTCGTCTGCTAGTGCCATCTTAATTTTATTGTAATCAGAGTATCCGTCCAAGAATGAGAATGTGTCATAAAATGATGTGCTATCAATAAGGAGTTTGGTATTTGACAATAGGAACTTATCTTTTGGATAAGCTTCATTTAGATTATAAAAGTTGACATAAACTCTAATTTGTCCATTCTTTTTCTTGACTGGGACAATGCTAGAGATCCATCTTGGGAACTTGATTTCTTAGATGATGTTGGCTTCTAAAAACTTGTTGATCTCATTAATGATTTGTTGCTCCAAGTCAAGTCTAAATTTCCTTGGTGCTTGCTTTACCAACCGCTTGCTTGGCGAGATATGTAAAGAATGCATTGCAATATTGAGATCCAACCCAGGCATTTCAAAGTACATTCATGCAAAGACATCTTTGAATTCCTTGAGAAGATCCATTAGTGATTGCTTTTCATGCTCTGGTAAGGATTTGGTGATGAAGGTAGGACACTTATGTTCTTGTGTACCCAAGTTGAACTCCTCAAGCTTCAATCGTTGGTTGTCCACCATCTTCTAACCCAGGCGGTGTTGTACCATAGGTTATTTCTTCTAGAGAAGAATCAAAGTCATTGTCTTCTTCTCCCTCCGAATGATTAAGGTTTGGCTCATGATCAGACTCATGTGCATTGTCATCATGAGTCATACTTGTTTTCTTTGACTTTGATTCAGGAATTGATGAGTTATCAATGGCTTCACCATCATTTGTATCATCAGGTCCCTTTGAATTTATTTATGATTATTTGTCATCAAACTCAGATTCTTCCTCTACTATTAATGTATAGTGAGTGGTGGAACAATATGCAATTGTCAATAGGGCAGAGGATGTCTTGGACTTAGTAGGAGCTAACTTACAATCCCACATGGTGGGACTGACAATTGACCTAATACTCAAATAAGAGAAATCCAAGGCATACTCCTCATCACTTTCCCTATCAATATCATCGTTCACCCTAAGACCTATCTGATCTCCTAGATATCAAAGTCCCTTGAGCTTTTCTTTGATTGAAACTAGGATAAGTGGACCAATTACCAAAATATAGGGTTCATTAAGATAAGTACCAAGGAGGTCAATCATCCTTTTGCATCCATTGTTGAATGTTTGAAAATTTTTAGTAGACAGGAATTTCTTGGGCAGAAGATAAAAGGTACGACATTGCCCATAGGGTAATCCCATCTCCTTGAATACCAGCTTTCCTTTCTTCACTAGAGATAGTGGCTTAGGTTCTTTCTCCTATACAATTTCTAACTAAGCTAGTCGAGTTAGTGTCCAATTGTACTCGACCAACATGGATTGCAAATTTTCTCCTCTGATTTTTCATTTGTGGATTTTGGTGCCAGGATTGGAGAGTTTTTTTTTACTTTTCTTGATTGGAATTCCCACTGTTAATCTCAAAATGCAATAACTATGTTGGTTTTGAGACTACTTGAGAGTAGCTTTTCACTGAAGGTGATAATATTGTATGAGTAATTATTATTCTTCTTGAACCCAAAGTATTGATTTAGAATCCTGCATTCTCGACCAACATCAGTTGTGGTGGTGTATAAGCTCGCAAGGACCTGGAAGGCAAAAGATTATGGAGTTGAAAATTTTGTAAGTGGCCTCCAATTGAACACATTCTGAGTTTGCAGAGCTAGTGCTAGAGCAGAGTGATCAGATGCTGTGGTCGTTGTAGATGCTAAACGGGTAACTTATCATCATCTATTTGGAGCACTTTCAGTTCTTTCATAAGTTTTAGTTGTCTTCTTGGGACATTCTTATCGCAATTTCAAAGCATGAAGACATTGGTGGTGGAACTACTAGGAATAGGACCGCTTGTGGAGGCACAACCTGTGATGAGGATCTTTATGATGTGGACCCTTGTCTTTTGATGACAAATGGCTATTGCCTTCTATCCACAGTTGGCTTAGTCTATTCTTTTGGCTAGTCCGATTCATTTGGTGCTAGCATAGTATTGGGCTTCTAAGTAGAATGCCTCTGAAATTGTGAATGGTTGTACATTAGCCAAAATGTTTTTTATTATGCAGTCTTAGTATAACTTAAAGCATTGGTGTGCCGTGGATGCCACAAGTTGGTAGCGATGCAACCATGATTTACCAAGCAACAAGTTGTAGGACATAAGTGCATTGATAACATGGTGGTTAACCTTTGTAAGCAACACTTGAATGTCGAGACTCAAAGTAATAGTCTCCATAGTCCTTTGACTCTCTTGGTTAAAGCCTTGAATCACAAGAGTAGTGCTTTTGAGTATATATAGACACATTATGATCTGTTTCAACACTTTGAGTGGGAGAATATTCATCATGGATCCTGGATCCAGCATAATTTGATTAATCCTTTCTCCCACCAGGTCACCACTTACAAACAATGGACGATTATGCTCTATGCTTCAAAGCAGGAAGTCATCATCTGTAAAAGTGATTATTTGGTTGCACTCAATTTTAGCATCAACCTCTGCCAAGTACAAGTCTTTTATAAACTCATCTACTAGCACATTGATGAGCGCTTGCTGAGACTCTTTCGAGAACTGCAATGTGTCATATATGCTCAATGTTGCTAAGATTCTATGCAAGGGACCAACAACGTCATATTCTAGCTTATTTTGAGAGCTTAAGAGCTTCCTTTTCTTAAATCAGTGGACAAGGAACTCTAGACACTGACTCTTCTTGTATTGGTGCCTTCCCTTTATCCTGGATCATATTTTCTCAGATCTTAACACGACCATTGTTTTAGGAGATTTGGATGCTTCTTGTGGATCATTCTCTTCATCTAGAATGACATTAGTCATGTTGCAAGATACCTCCATAGGTTCTAATGACTCTTGGATCAGCAGCTTAAGCAATTTGGGGAATGACATGAGGACTTTTTTTGGTAATAGAAAAGCCTTTCCCAATGCAATAATGCATTCCCATACTATGTGCCCCTCTTCATGCAACATGAGGCAATAAAGATGAACATTCATCTCAAGGCGAAATCATAAAAATGTTCCCCTTCAAGAGGATGAATTCCTCGCACTATCCTTTAGAGAACTAGGAAGTGTCATCATTAAATTTGTGTATGAATTATTTGACTAACACCTCCCATGATTAGAATGATTCGGCTGGCAATGTCGTAATCCACTTCAGGGTGTAGCTATTACTAGCTAATGAAAATGAAAAGCTTCTAATTGCATATGCTCATTTTGGGACATCATTCAGACCAGAGCTTGATATTGGAACAAGTATTTGATTGCAACTTTGTTGCCTTCTTTAAAAAATTTCATCATAGGCCGCCCTAAGTAATGGACCTGCTTGATTTTTAGGATTGTTGTCAGAATAGGGGCCTTCATATAATGTAGGTATTTAAAGATTCTTGTAATGTACGATTCTATGAACACCTACTCCTTTGAAGGGTCATCCATTGCCTTCATTTTCTTCTTTTTAACTTGATCGAATACCTCTATAAAGTTAGGTGGTATTCGGTGATGAAAATAGGATCTCCTTGCTCAGTAAAGATGAACTTCTTTTACCTCTAGGTGATTGAGTGATTGCTAATGATAATGCAAAATGTCATATTTTATTCAATTAATACTTAGCATTTTACACTTAATTGATTCCTAAATATATTCATTATTATTAGTTTTTGATCTAGGAGACAAATGGAGTTGTTAAGTGCAAAAGGAAGGCAATTGGATAATTTTAGATAACTTTAGCATTAGTCCAAATTTTGGGCATAAATCTCGCATCGGACCTCTAATTGAGATGATTAAAGATGATTTAGAAATAAAAGAAAACCTTCTACAACTTTCATGTATAGAGTTCTAAGAGATAATGACTACATCAAGGATAACTGAGTAGAGAAATTATCAAAATATGTCAAAAAAGAACTAAAGATTACACATGGTATCACTTATGTACTAATTTTTTCATATTTAGAGGATGATTTGAAAAAATTAATCAACATCAAAGTTGTCGATCTCAAATTTATCTAACCAATTCAAGAAGAATAATGTAATTTGGAGTTCGATTGAGGAATTTATGGTTAAAATAGTAGATGTATATCTAGCCAATAGTAAACCAGCACTGTTGGCGCCTACTCATAATCAACACCACCCCACCGAATAGCAAGGTGGTGCCAGTGGTGCCAATCTAGCATCTGAAGCACCAAAGGATTATCAAAATTTTTATTTTCTATATTTTTTAAAATTTTTGCCTATTTTGGCTTTGTTTTAAATAGCAATTTCCTAGGGTTTGAGGGTTCTTTTGCTAGGGTTTGAGGAGGACTTCTTGGCGGCTTTCAATAGAGAATTTTCTCTCTTCTTTCTTTTATTTTATTTTCTTTATTTTTTAATGGCCCTGTGTGGCTAAACTTTCTTTCTTGGTTTAAAAAGGCAGAAGCCTCAGAATCTATATACTGTGAGATTTAATTTATTTTAATTGTTCAATTTATACTTTCAGTATTGAATATTTTTCTTTGATTCATGATTATGATTGTTGTATTTAATTACTAGGAGATCTACTAATTTATTATTCATTATAATATATTGTTAGATTAGATGTCAAATCCATAATTGTTTTATCCCTCTAATCTGCGAAGCAACTAGGGTTTCATAATTTGCTATTGTTGTGGTTATTAAATTTTAGGAAGAATATTTGACTAAATTAAATGCAACCATATGTGCTTGTGTTGTTTAGCTTTATCAAACTCTACAAATCTTAAGGTTGCTATTAGATTAAATCTCTAATGTGTGTCTAAGGTTGTTTAGTAGTTAGGGTTAATTGGATTGCATGTTTCTAATTGACTATGTCAAAGGATAGATAGAAAAAATAATTTCAATAGTGAATATTCAAAGTGTGAATTGATTTATAATTGTGTCAATGATCAATTACGAGATTTTAATGGTGGATGTTGACTTGAACTAATGTTTTCTTCTTTGATAAATTTCTTTCATAACATTGCTCTTATTATACTCAAAACCCCCTCATTCTTCTTCGCATTGTATAAAACTAAGCTAGATATTCCTTGTGGGATTGACCCTTACTCATATTACTATAGAAATTTAAAATTGGAGTAAGGTTCTAAATTTTGGTTGCTTACAATAGCACACCAATTGCAATCACTGCAAGCAGCGTCCCTCCATTTATGGATATAATTGATTGTCTTCTAGCCAAAATACTGGTCCTAGTTAATGAGAGACTTCCTGATTCCTTTCTTTGTTTTAGAAAGGAAGCATAGTAGGAACATATCTTGCAAGGGATGTACACTTTTGTGCCTTACACTATTCGACTCCTGAACCAATTCTTCTTCATTTTCGAGGAAAGTGAGTTCTCAAAATTCCAGTAGATTTTTCCAAGGTCTATATTTTCTTCGCAGCATTTATTGGCATAGCGAAGGAGGTGCATGACTAGAGAATCACCAACATTAAATAAAGTGAATCCTTGGCGCTAGTGTTCCCTCTGGCGATCACGCCTCCTAGAAGTGCATTCCCATTTCTTCTTTGGCCAACTTGTGGAGGCTTTGCCTTCGGCAATGCGGTAACAGGAAGCACAACCGGGTATTCAAATGAATTATTCTCATCAAGCTTTGAGTTATCCCTAGCTCTAGGGTCTGGTAAATTATCCCAAAGTTCCTCCCATACTTCATCTATAATTGATGAAGGTGATGGTGATGGCCTCCAAACATAAAGCTCTAGGCATCCTTGATTAAGGTGGGTTCTTATTTTCCCCACCATTTTCTTGTAGAAAATTTAAGCCTCTTGGGCTAGAGGTAATTCCTAATGATATATGGTTGGAACCATGATAGCCAATAGTGTATCCTTTCAAAATATGGGAATAAATCCTTCAGACACGCCTCCCTTTCGCTTTACTTTGCATGCTTGATCTAGTGGTTTCATCCCTTGCATCTCATCAATGAGACTTCTAGGATGTCTTTCGGTCAAACAAGATCCCAACTTTCACCATTGACCTTGACTCTCCTTTGCACTTATTGGCTAGAGGTTTTAGGGAATTGATGATCAAATTCTTATTCCAGTAGCACTAGATTAGGAATTTCTTTCATTGATATATTGTTAGATGTTACTTGTGCATCCTTTTTTAATATAATGATTTCACTCACATGCAATGGTTAATAATTCTTCTATAATGATTTCAGTCATCATGCAATGGTTAATAATTCTTCTCACTATCTTGCATTTAACCATTGAGTAATTAATACCCCAATGGTAATGGTAGTATAAGAGACAATTCACTTTATCTGCTTGAACTGAGAATAAGGGTTCTTGTAGCTTTATATTGCCTAATTAGATGAGCCTTAGTAGAATTGGTACAACCACCTCATCAGATTACTAATATTTTGACTCTGGGATCTCTCTTTTCTTTAGCTACCTATAGTTACCACTAGTTTTGGTTTCAGTGGTGTTGACAAAAATGCTTGATTTGTCTTTTTTCTAGTTCTTTCTTCTTGGGCCAGATGGAGCTCTCATTTTGCTTGTAGTCACTGAGCTTACTCTTCCCAGTGAGGGAGAGGAGGCATTCCTTTCAACTTGCCTCATTGGCAAATGCCCTAAAGGTAGTTATCTACTCATTCACTAGAATAGTAAGGTCAACCTTAATGCCATTCCAACATACGTAAACTCTCTATTCTTCGATTAAGGTTGCCTCAAACTTATTGGCTTTCCTTTGCTAGCGGGAGATGAATTTCTCTACTGGTTTGTCCTCCCTTTACTTCATGAGGGAGAGATTTGCTAATGTGACATCCTTCTTAGTTATAAAAATTCTAGCTAAAAACAAGTTTTGCATGTCATTCCAAAATTTGACTAACCCTACAGGTGGTGTCTGGTACCATTGGAATGCGAGTTCTTTGAGGGAGGAACTAAACAATCTTAAACAAAGATTATGGTTGATTGCATAGTTTTTCATCTTAAGATTGAAGAGTGTAAGATAGTGTTGAGGGTCGTTCATCCCATCAAATGTATAAAAATCTATCATTTGGAAGCCTAGTGGGAATGGCTCATTCTCAATATCCAAAGGGTAAGGCCGATGATATATGTTTGGTACATGAGAAGACAAGTTCATCTGCTTTTGCTCCATCCAATTGTTCATCATTTCATTGAAATGGGGCATTGGACCTACATTTATCTGATATGGTGGTGCATGCACATTTGCACCAAACTGTTATGGTTGAATGTTCACACCAAATGGCTAGCATGAACATTGATATTAGGTGGTCATCGAGGCGAGGAAATTGGGCAAGTGAGGGGTAAGCCTTTCACCCCTACGAGATCCCCTCTCGGCGTGTTGAAGATAAATGGTCACATTGGCATGACCATTCCCATAGATGGAGCGTTGATAGGATGCACAGGATTAGAAGTCTGGTCGACATTTTGTTGCTCGCATAACTTTCATAAACACTGATTTTCAACTTCAAGTTGCTCAAGTCCTTTGTTGCTCACATAACTTTCGTAAGCGCTGATTTTCAGCTTCTAGCTGCTCAAGTCGTCTAGTTATCTCCTCTTTAGACATAGAAGCTGCATTTCCCTTAGTCATGTACGACGTGACTATAAAAAATGTTTGATGGTTGTGCATCAATTAGCAAGTAGACAAGGATGCCTGATCCTCTCTCCTGATGTCCTCTGGCAAAGAATGGAACTCCAGGGGAGGCACTATAAGTCTGACCATTAACCTTATAACCATGCTTAGACAAGGTGGGCTAGGCTGTGCTGGTGATGAGAATGCAAAATGTCATATTTTATTCTCCTAATACTTCATCTTTTGCACCTATTTGATCCCTAAATATA
>JAYJMB010003529.1:0-13969 GCA_036873735.1 Pouteria campechiana
TAACTAGTGTGGATTGCCAAAAATCCAATTAATTGCATGCATGTTCAATATAGGTACCAACCAATTAACTTATATGAATAAGTCACAAAAAATTAAATTCTTTTTTCTAATATACCCTTTTATATACCCCAATATATTTTCAAAAGTTTATCATCTAGAGTTGATACACATATTAATTTCAAATTCTAAAAATATTTTGAACGATTACTCTCGTTTGTTTGCGCGATTGAAAGGTAGCATTAGGGTCGCAACCCGTAACACTAATCCTTCATCTGCTCGGCACGTCAGCAGGATTGCGGAGCGGCTTGTTGCCACTACTCATCCTGTCTCCACGCCACATCAACTGCACGCCAGCTTAGCAAAACGTGTCTTGTTGGCTGTGCATCAACAAACTGCCTTGACTACATAGCACATCAGCCCATGCCATCTCCTCCGCAAGGCATGTGAGAGACTGTGAGAGACGTTTGCCTTGTTTAGCTGCGCGGCACGTCATCAGATGTTTTGAGTCTCTGCAGGTTGCATGGTGAGATGCTGCCTCGACTCCTCAACTACATGACACATCACCGCAAGGCGCATCTCATCTTCACCAACTTCTTCACCTGCATGAGCAATGGTTAATTTCTCTTGTCTGTGCGTCAACTTATCTATCTCAACCATATAGCCAAAAGCCTGTCCACACGACTCGAACTAGAGCATTTCTTTGCCAACCCGAACCAAACTCCCTCTCCGGACTAGAACTGCTGTTTACGGCTTGCCAATGCATTGAAGTTGCCAAAGTGATCATCATTATGAGGGATGCTAATGGTGCCGACATGATCCTGGTCAACACGGACGCAAATAGAGAAGAGTTGGTGGCTAACACGCATCTTTTGCTGGTGATGGGGTTGGGCTAGAGAACCGGAAATGCCATCAAGGCCTACCCCTTCTCTGATAACAAACCAACAACCATGATCATGTTCGATGGGACCAAGGTCAGGATCCAGCCATCACCAGTTATCATCGCCTTCTCCTGCTCTGGTGGGTCTCAATGAATGCAAGCTGTCATCGCAACTTCCTAGCTGCTGAGTGGAATCGACCTGGGTTCGCCGTCATCGCTTACCATCAATGACTGTCGGCCATTACCTCTCTAGCAAATCAGTCTTCTCTTTTTTCGGCTGCTGGAAGCGTGGAATTGACTACCTCCGTTTTTCGACAAAATGGGAACAAGACAACTGCTGTTGCCCCTTATGTCGCCACCGTCCGACGGTCAGACGGTTGATCTGCCCCGGTCAAAAACTTGGTGATGACTTCCTGACCTCCGAAGACTCTTCGCCGCACTGGATCTTCGCCCTTGTTCACCAAAGAATTTGGATAATGTTAGAAAAGCCCATTTGTTTTGGCCGCAAACTACTGCTGCGACGCTGCTGTCCGACCATCAGACGACTAATCTATGTAGTCCAAAAAATTGGCCTCGCTCTTTTAACTTCGGTGCTTCCCTTGTCACACTGGGTCCTTGCTTTCGTTAGCTTAGAATTTCAAAAAAGTTGTTTAAAACCCATTGTCATTCTTGCTTACTACCGGTGATGCCGCCGCTGACCACCGACCATTGCTCATCCAGCAAACCAACCTAGCCTTCTGCCATCTCCGACTTCCATCATCCGAACAGCCTCCTCTGGTCACTGAAAAACGCTGAAAGAGTTATTGTTGCTACCCCTTTGCTGCCGACGATGCTACCTGTCGCTGGTCAGACATTACTCCAAGTCTGGTCACTGATGTAATTAGCATCCTCCATACAATGGGCTAGTCGTATGACTGATCAACGTTCCAAAAATTTGTTGCTGCAAATCAAGGTCGCATTTAGTAATCTACCAATCAGAGAATATCCATCTATTGTCCCTATTTCTAACAGTAGGAGATAAATCCCTTCAGTTGCACAGTGTTTCTACCGAGCCCCGTTTCTCTCTGTTGCATGGCATGTCGGCATGAAACTCATTTCTCTCGGCTGCACGGCATGTCAGCACGAGACCCGCTTCTACTTGCTTTGGCTACGTGGACAGTAACAAAGCTTTCCTTGCTGCCGCGTTTTCTAGTGGGCCTTGGCTGCACACTGATTTTCTGTCTGCAATGCTCATCCACGCGACGTGGTGGTTCTTTCTTCTTACTGTTGTTATCTTATGTGAATAGACAAAGGTGGAGGTTGAAAAGGGGTTTGTAAGGTCGGTTGCTGACACTGAAGAGGAAGGTGAGACTAAATGATGACTTGAAATTTTTTACAGATTAACCTTGCGAATTAATCCCTAGAAGATGCTGCCAATTCCTGCCCAATGCTACACTTCTGATTTTCGATGGGTTTTATCCCACCTCAACATTACTACATCCACTTCTACATTGCAAACCCTTTACACTTTCTGTTACACTCATCCAAACCAGCACTAATTGCTCAGAAGATGGCAATGGCATAGCAAAGCGTAGAAGAAATACACTGCATTGCTTCAAGACTAGTTTCCATATCATGCCTATCAACCCGATGCGTTTGGCCGACCAAGCCTACGATGGTCATGACCTCACATTGCCGCAGGTTTGTAAGCAATCTGCCGTCTTATACGGCAAAAGCCAACAACCCCCACCACAGTCTCCAACCATTTGGACAAGGATGATTTGGCATTTGCTCTCCCCAACGTTTGTAGATTTAGTTGGTTACAAATCTAAAATGGTTTACTTGTAGAATCGCACTCACAACATGCAAATTCATGTGTTGTGACACATGAGAGACTGGATGCCACACTCACCCAACGCAGCACTCTGCCATCCCATGACGCATAAGGTGTGTATTTGAGTCCTAGTGATTGGCTGGAACTTTGCTGCTTCGTGGACATACACATGCTGACATGCCTGCATGCGAGAGTCGGATGTGAATGCCAGACATCTGTTGAGGAGAGAATCTGTGGTTGGTTGGATAGACGATAGGGTTGATCAGAGACTCCGACAAACGGACGGCAGTTCCGTTTTTATGATGTTGTCGCCGTCCCAAAATTGGTAGTGGACGATGCTACACAGCACAGCCTGCCGCTGTGTTTGGATAATGGGAGATTGGATAGCAATGAAAATACAAATGCAGATGATGTCAATAATTCAAAGATGATATCAATACTAAAGTAAAGGCTTTTGGATTTTTGTGAAAAGGGTGAAAAAGAAAAGGGAGGGAAAAAGTTTTATTCTTTCTTCCTATCTAATATGGCATGAGATTTTTAACTATTTAATAATCTTACTTTTTCCTCATTGTTTGGTATATTTTTATTATTATCTCTAATCTTTTCGCCTAAAAAACCTATCGATTGCCATTCGCTCTTTCCATCTTGAATCAAAGTCTCGGCTGCCCACGCCTAAGCTTTTTTCTCTCTTCATCTTTGGTGCAATGATTTTGATGAATTTCGTGCTATCTGATTTTGTTAATCAGCATTTTATATATTCCTTGATGACTTTTTATTCTTTCTCTGTTCAAAGAACTAATGTTATTTGTGAAATTTTCTCGAGGTCTAAATTAATGCTTAAGCGTAGGTGATTCCAATTTATTTTGTGGATTTGCTTAGCAGCTTTAAACTGGAGCTTTTGGTCCATTAAGAATCTGAATGGATATAGGAGTTAAAATTCTTTTTATCTTTTATTATTATTTAGCTAATTGAGAATTATCTGAAATTTCGATTGATTTGGTGAAGGTCATATTTCAGTGCGTTAGCTGATTAAAGCCTTTTTCCGAGTCCATTCAACCCCGGCATTTATTTTAATAGCAAGTGGCTGCGCTCCAATGGCGAAGTCCAACTGCAACCGCAACCGAGAGGACGTGAAAGAGGCCAGCAACCCAACGAAGTGAAGAATCTCCCTCGTTAGGTAAGGATTAAGGCCTTTGCTCCAAGATGAAGGACAAGAAGGTTTGAATAGTCGCAGGCTGACATGAAACGTCGACTATAGACACCTGTTTATCATGGAAAAGAATACTTGAATAATGAAATGTGTTACACTTACGCACTATAAGAGGGTAACTCAAAAAACCTAAAACTATTTGATATCTAAATGAAACTGTGTGGATAAAGACAATTTTACAGTCTCCATGGACATTTTGCAAGTGAGACAGCCACCGTTCCAAGGGGCATTTCCATGATTATAAAAACTTGATCTTCTCCAAGGGAACTTAAATCTAGAATCTGAAGTTGTGTGGCTGGATTTTTGGGATTTCATCCATCTGGTTAAAGAATGAAACATCAATAGCACCAATGCTTTCAGAATCATAAAATGAAATACCAAGATCCACAGTATCCAGCAATACTGCAAGTTCTTTGCCTGCAACTAGTAGCATCAATTCCGCATTCCTCATCAGTCCTACACCTGTGATCGACTCTGGCATCATGAATATGGCAAGCACTCTCAACTTGAGGACCGCAATTCACCGGGGCCAGCATCTCTGGACAGACTTGCAATGACATTGCATTCTCACGTATTGCCCGACTTCCCCTCTGCACACATCACAGTTTCATCACTAAAAAAAATTATTTTTTTGGCAGCTTGATATACAATCACAACCCAAAAAGATATTTTGTGTAATATTGACTATTAGTAGTTGCATATGTCATGCTCCCCAAGTCTCTTTTGTTTTCCAGCCATCTCAATGAATCTAAAGAACACCATTTTTAAGGCCTGTGAAAAGATCTGAAAAATACATACTATGTGTTGCAGATAATCCAAAAATAATCCAAGAACAGAAAATATTTTCCTAAATTAAATGGATCGAGGAAAAACTTTTAAAGCATCCACAGGAACACACCCCAAAAGAAACAAGAATAAGCACACAATGGAAAACAAAACACAAAGTGGAAGCATGATTAAAATGCAATTAAAGCCACCAAAACAATTTTTTCAGTTAAGTTTGGATAAGAGTAAAAGTGATTGTGATAGAGATTAGGTTGAAAAGGAGTAAAGAATGTAAGATAATGTTGGACATAAAGTGAATAAAGAGAATGATGGAAAAAAATATAGTTCACCACCATCATTATCATATATGGAAAGCAACATGAGGTGTGATTTGCACTTTAGAGGCACATATCATGGAAAAGTCCCTGAAGCTCTCCATTATAGGATTTCATAAGCTCAACATGTTCCTTGAATGTCATATATCAAGTTCTCATTCATGTGCAATACAAGAACAAAAAATTGGTAACTTCCAGAAAAGATTGAAAGTTAGAGTTTAACACGGCAAAGTTATTATGCATTTGATAATAGTAAATTTTAATAATAGTTGAACATTCAAAATGAAAGAGAATAGTTACCAAACTACATACATTGACAGAAATCAACCATTCAAAATGGGATCAGAATTCTTCATTAGAATAATGCAAGGATCTACTTAACAAGGCAAATCATTCACGTGAGAACTGCTTATCAAACTTATATAGCTCAAAGAATGATGTATTTGAACAGAAGCATAGAGAAGGAAAAAAGAAAACCTCAATGGTACTCCAATTAACTGGGAGGTAGATTTGGGAAAACTTATCATGCCAAGAGCTTCTTACAGGAAGAGGGTGACCCTCAGTTGTAAAGACATAATTTTGACCAGCCAAAAACGAATCATCATAAAGAAGATAAAGGTATTTGCACCTAGGGAAAAAAAGTTAAAGAGAAGCATTATTCAAGTAAAACACTTCAAATTCAGTGGATATTAAACCTTTAACTGAAAAGATATTCCTTTTTTACAATTGAATGTACAGAATAACTCACATTTCAGCAAGAAAAAAGCTATGCATGTGATCCTCCAATTGCATGGTTGACACATCTTTGACACTCGCAAAACCACCTTCCACTTTTGTGTAGATATTAAGAGAGTTAACAATTGACTCCCCAACTTCCAGGTACCAAGGATCTGTAAAAGTATGGATGAGCCATCCAATAGCTCAATCAAATTATTTTTTTCCTGAAAATTCCCCTGCAGATTTATTGGTTGAGAAAAATTTTGATCAAACAAATCCCTATACCTTTGGTTGCTTGGTACAGATAAAGAGTAGACTCTGCAAGTTCAGGGCGTAGAGGATAATATTTTTCTGTAGGATGCAGCATTTCATGATCCAGTAGATACCTGCAGGGTAGTCTCCCCATCCACACAAAGGGTTGGAACTTTAAAAAGTTACTAAAAAAAATCAAATTAAATAAGAGACAGCCAAAAGAATGCCTTGGATAATATTTCATCTGGAATGACAAGAAGTGCCACCCATTGGCTTAATTAGTAAGATTCAAAAGAATGACCACATTTAATGCATGGCAGCCAAAAGTAGCATAAAGCATATTATAAGAAATGTTGCCTCTTGTTATGCATAACCATGCAGTTATTGACATAAAGTTGTTCCCAAACAGATACCAAAGGAGATAACAGGAGCATGTTACCTCTCTGGAAGCACCCCGTATCTTCGCCACAAATGGAAAAATTCACGATGAGATGAATTGGCAGCTAGAATATCACCAGCAAGGACCTGTTTTAAAATGGATTGTTCCAGTCGAAATATTTTTATTCATCAAAAGCCACTTAAAAAACATTTTTCTTCCAAACATCCAGGAAGGAATTCAGCCACTCAAAATACTTGCCTGAAGCCCTGGCCAGAAAGCTTGAAGGCTTGTAAGTTGCCAATAGGTTGCCTTTCCTGTCCTCATATCAGCTTCATGGTACCTAAAAGAAAGAGTGACAAAATAATTCAGTTTTTCTTAATTCATCAGGAAGAAGCAGCAGCTAGATAGTGGCAGAAGTCCAAGAGGCAGATCAGCTAAGAACCTATGGAGAAGACAAATACTGTTTTGCAGTTACATCCTCCTAATCCAAAAAAAAAAATTCAAAAACCATCCTAGGATTGATTTTATATGGAAAATAAGGGCTTTAGACATATCCTGTACAGTATCCATCCTTTCCTCCACCCTGCTCCTCCATTCATAAACATGTCCCTGCAAATTTGTATTTCATAACTGCAAATGTCTAGGTTTAACATTGAACCAGTTTGAGTCTAGAATAAAATCACAGGGATAGCTGCCTAGGAAATACTCCAAAACATATTAGAGTAGCTTAGTTTCTGCAGTTAGTTGCAACAATCTCTCTACAGCATTTTCTGCACTTATTGATTTGAAAATGGTGGATTGAGAAATACACTTTGCTCCTAGATAAACTGCTTCAAAACTGGGAAATTCTTCAAATGTTATTGTCGTTCCTATTGCTATTACAACTACTATAATTTGAGGCAGAAATGGACCCATTCATCTGTTATAATGTCCCCCCCACCCCTCTCTTTCTTACCCCTTAGTAAATTTTCCATCAACAATTGGAAGAAAGTTCAGCAACTTTTAAACTTGGGCAGGTATCTAATATATTTTGTTTACAAAAAAGTTGTAAATTTTACTTTAATCCATTGTCATGTAAGGCATCGGATAATGCGGTTTGAAGTATGGAGACAGGTAAAAAAGGAACGAGAAACAGCTTATAGAACATTGTGAATAACCATCAATCTGAAAACATTCACCCAAACTGGAAGAGAGATGCTCAGTGTTACACCATGGCCCATGCCGGAAGTGTTTCTGCACTGCAAGATAAGCTGAGTGAAACATGTCCCAGAACTCCTCCCTTCCGAATAGAATATAGGCTTTCATTAGGTACTCATAGAATGAATCAACTCCTACAAGAAATGACAAGAAAAGTCAATTCAGCAAATGGCAGTTAGAAATGCAGAAAATCAATCCAAAACATGAGACCATGTGAAAATATGAAGGGGATAGAAAATCATAACAGGCAAGAGAGATAAAACACAGAAATGACATCGACATTTCGTCAAGTAATATGAAAAGAACTACACAATGCTCAATTAGCAAATGCAAACAACAAGAATGTACCAGCACCAATGCCAGAAGAATATTCAAGCCAATTTCCAGTGACCACATCCAGTGTTGTGCCAAGAAGATTCAAAGGACTTCTCATGCTCCATAATTTTCGAAGTGCACGCAAAGCCGCTTCTTCATACCTGGAATCACCAGTCAACTGTGATAATGCTCCCATTTCAAGGATGAGAGAACCTGAATTTAGAAAGACAAAAAAAATCATTCCTTGAATTTTGAATATTAACCGCATCTTGGACAGTAACTGGTTAGATCCCCTCACCGCATCCTGACGTGCTTGTTTCAGTTGTCTCATTCTCCATCACTCCATGCTGTCAACCACAGAATATTCACTTAATTAAGTCAAAAAGTATAACTAAAAAAAGAAAAAAAAATCAACAACCTGCTAAAACTAAAATGAAGAGTTGATCAGGCATTCAAGCACCATAAGTTGAAGCAATCCAAGGTAAATCAATTAATCAATATGAAGTCTGAACAGTCCATTAAGTCAAGAATACAATTTATGGGAAACTTGAAGTTGTTCTCAAATATAAGGAAATGATTCAGTTCCAGAGCCAAAGATTGCAAAATCATGCCAATCTCCTGACATGCACATAACCTATTCCCTTTTATGCACATATTCATTTCCAAGCAATGAATCAGATAGTTTAGAATGGTCTGACAAAAATGATTCAAAACAGTAGGGACAAAAGGATACATTTAATCATCTGAATTATTTATTAGACAAAAGGGGGAGGGGGCAGGGGCAGCAGACCTTAAAACAATAGCTATAAATGAAATTGGGCCATTACACACTGAATCAAAGGCAGTCTAGAAAGGTTAGTTGGCTTTTCCATGCACCCAACATGCCTAGATGCCTATTACTTGTGGTGGTACAAGGGCACTAGTTAATGTCTACTTGAAATAAGAAATGCATAAACCAAGCATTCAGTTAGAGCTGCATGTTTGAACTTTGAACAATCAAATTGAATATTCTGCAAATTCTATAAAAGGAAACAGGCATAAAATGATCAGTGTCAATGAAATAGAGTAATAATAACCAAAAGGAGAGTAAGAGAAATTTTCTTCTTTTTGAAGCTTCAAACAAATAACCTACGAATATAATCCCAAATATTGCTCTCACAATCACTTATGATTTACTTAGGCACGATCATAATCATTACCTTTAGATTAATCCACGCATAAGGCAACCCAGTGGGAGTATTAAAAGCAGCTAGGAAACGCTGTCCCAGGTCATTAGCCAGGTTAAGTAACTGGTTCTTGTATATTCCTTGAACCAACCTGTTCGAAGAATCAGTTGCAAGAATATGAGCAGAAACAAGCCCGCCAAGAACTCTTATGTTGCACTACACAGTCGCAAAAGGAGCAAAAGGGAAATTAGAGCACTTGATATTTAAGTCGTTTCCACGTGGAAGATAACATCAATCGATAACTTCCAATAAAAGCTAAATTGTTAGGATTCTCCTTTTAAGAAGTATATTGAGAGCTCTACTGAAGTACCTCAAATAAACTTATTCGAGCATCAACATCAAATGTGAGGTTGTCAGAAAGCCAAAGAACAGCTCGTTCAAACTCTGTGTAATTACCCAAAACCACAAGGCTGCAGAAATGTACAGTATTTAGTTAATTTCATGGTATGAGCATGTTACTGGGCAATGACTTCCATGTCATTCATGAAATTTCAGCAGGACATAAATATAACGAAAATAACTTAGAAATATGCATCCAAAAACAACATGGCTCTCATCTTTTAGCTTTATATGCCATGACAACTCTTAAAGAAATGAGATTTTGTTGTGTGTCAAAATAACCAGCAATACCATCTATAGGAAATGGGAGTACAGCCTGGAATACGAAAGGACATAAATTTAATATATTTATTAATGATTACAAAAAATCTTGGAGAGATAAGTAAGATGGAAGCTAATTGTGCTTAAATCTTCATGGTCTGAATTTTAATCCACACACAGACAGTCGTAGCTTGACTGGTAAAGGCCCTGGGCTTGTTTCTAGAAGGGCACCCAGCTAGAATCCTAGGCCTAGCTGATACGCTGGCCTTGCTTCTGAGTTCATGTATCCAAACTTTACTAGGCCACCCTCCATCAACAAAGTGGTAAGAAGTCGTAAGGGTTCTCCATCAGCGAAATATTTAAAAAAAAAATTTAAAAAGCATATCTATTGATGGTGGAAAGACGGATGGATGGACCAAATCATCTCTCTATCTAATAGATAAGTGGCTGTGAGTCTCCTTCCTTTTCTGTGTGTGTGCATGTGCAAAACCAGAAAACAAAAGCAAAGATAGTAGAAATGAAAAGCAAAGACAGTAGAAATGAAGACATGTAACCAATGACCTGAGGCTATATGTAAAGAGTGGCAACAAAAGACAACAATGAGACTACACATGAATCATGTGTTAAAGGTGTCTTAAGGAAGCAAAGCAATGGACCAAGCCAGCTAGCACACCAGGGTATTTGGAAACAAAAATGTGGAATAGATAGTTAAGATGGCAAAATTTGGACAGAAAAGAACAACAAAAATTCATGGATATCAAGAGCAATCCAGAAAGCAAATCCTGAGCAATATTGTTACAGCTAAGTTGAAGAATGTCAGAGGAATTCATTAAAGAGTAGCATGGTAAGAACCACACTGGTCTGGCAAGTGCAGCTGGTTCTAGTCCAGTCTGGTGTGAAACCGTAAATAGTTAGGGTCAGGGAAAAAGAAAAGGTAGGACCAGTCCAATCCGCCTGCTGAACCAGGGAACCAGTAAAATGTTTGTACTAGCTTCAACAATTTTAAAATTATATTAATTAATCATTGATTAGCATGACTAAGTTTTCTGATTTACATCTTTTTTTGCTTGGTTCCAATCTTATTAAAGTCACTTTTTTGCATATTAAATTTTTTGGATTATTTTTTATTAATAAATAAGCAAACAGTTCAACCTAATTGAACCAGACAGGTGAGAAGACCAGTCTGACCATAGGTCCAGTTCTGATACAATTGTTAAAAACAATTGCTTTTCAGAAAAAAATGCTGAGAAGGTCGCAATGCAAAAAATCAAATAAATTTAGTCAATTGTTATTTGATCTAACAAATTAAACGGCACAGAAAAATATTCCATATCTTAAAAATCTTGAGATACCTTCATGAGGCCAGATGGCATACCTTGACAAAGACTCAATAAGTGTCAAGGCTGATCCATTATAGTTCTGGGGTAAGTGCACAAGCTGAGCATATGACAAAAAGACAGCTGATTACAAGCATAGAAAAAAAGGGAAGAAAAAGCCATTAAACTGCTTATCATTTTGCTTCGTAAGAAGGTACTCGTTGTGTTTACAGAAACGTTACCTTCAGATTTCCAAGCTCACTAAGAGAATTCGTATAACTCTTTGACAGAGGTTTTAATTCATCATGCTGCAGAACAGTAGAATTAACAATTCAATAAAACAAGAACAAGCAATTGAAAATGGTGTTAACATTTGCACACAACTCACTGCATTCGTTTAGCAAGCCAGCAGTGAGGAAATGTGATGCATACACAGATCCAGATGGCTAATGAAGTGGTGCAACATACAAGGTTTAAGTCTTGTGAAAGAAACCCTATTGGAAAATCCTCAAGAGAGGACTGAAGAATCTATCTATCTATATCTATATCTATCTATCCATCTATATAATATATAGATAGATATAAAGGAATGGTGTTCATTTCTTCCCCCTTGAAGGTTTGTATCACCCAAGAGGCTTAACTTTCAAGCAAGCGAACATGTTGTGGGCTCAGTAGTACATCTTCTGCACATGAGTTTTCCTATTGTTATCTCACTAGAAATAAAGTTTTAAAGTCTGCGATTTCATTTGGTGGGTAGCATTCATTTATTAAGAACAAAGCAAGATAGCAATGACTAGTCTACTGACCGGAAATGCATGAGCGATGTAGTTGTCATATGCATGGTAGAACCTGCAAAAGCAATAGAAACAGCAGAATTATGAAGAAGGCAATCCAATAATCTTCATCGAGCAAAGAACAGCATTTGAGTAGGAGCAATCCAAGGTCAACATTTTTACAAACTAAGTCGAAATTTAACATTACACTTCTAATTTTGATTTACATGAATCCTCCATGCAAGTTACCCAATTCCAGACCTTTAGCTTAGGAGATTCACAGAGGAAGGACTATGCCCAGTATAACAACCAGCCACGCAGATGGCCCATATAGACAGATTCGTTTTGGCATCCAATATTTATCGTTTTTCTAAGCAAGGCGGAAATACGGAACAAAGTTCGCGGTCGGAAGTCCAAAGAGTCAGTTCTAGGAGATTTTAGAGCACGGCCCATCGACCAGCTTCCCCATAATGAAACGTTTCTTCCCACTCCACTCAATCAGGCCTCGCTCATGTACTTCTTTCTCGATCAACTAATAAAGCAATGACGCTACCTCTCATTCGAAAATCAAGGGGCGAAAAACTACAAAAGACGGAAAGCTTTCGCATAACAATGGGGGGAAATGAGTGGATCGGAAAATTTATGAAACGGTGAGTTTCAATTTCATGTTTCCCCTTGTATTGGGACTCACATCTTTCGAACTTTCTCGCTCATGATCCTCCTCTTAGCAGCTTCACTGGGAGTGATGCGCGATGTACTAGCGATGGAGGCGGAGACAGAGATGGCGAGAAGGAGAAGGACGAGAGCCCATGCTCCACATCCAACGGCAAGTTTGGCTCGCAGCATCTCGCGGAGACAGATCGGGAGCCGGGATCGGGACGAACAAGGCGCAATCAGGTGAGTAACGTGACGGGAAACAAAACAGCTGGATAACAGTTGACGACTCGCGACTCGTGCCCGAACTTGAATGACCCTGACGTGTTTTTGCATGGTCTGTGAGACCCCTCCAACGATCAATTGGCCTGGGTCCAACTGTCGATTGCGCTAACTTCCCGAGCCCATGCTTGGAATCGTCCAAGTAAGAGGAGGAGATATCGGAGGCCTGATCCTTATCCATCCATACAATTTTTAAATAATCTTTCTACAGAGCTAAGTAGACAGATTTTGCCTACTGTTTCTTAGAGACGAATCCTACCCAGTTGTATCAGAATGGGATCGGACGGGCCGTTTCTACGGCAAACTGGTGAATTAAAGTAACATAATATTATTAATAAAATAAAAAAATAAATTAAAGTAATGTAATACTGTAATAAATATCTATATTTTAGATTAATATCTATAATTTTAAATTTATGTTGTATTATTCTTTCAATTTAAAAAATAAAATAAAATAATGGGTTCATGTTAAACCGGTTGAACAGTGAACTGGACACTTCAACTACCGGGTAAATTTTTAATAACATTGATCCAACTGCAAAAGGTTTCCAATCGAACTAAGGCGAAAAAGTACCTTTATTTGGCACCCTTCTAATATCGTATCATGACAAAAATGCCCTTAAGGTGGATGGATAACTTCTATAATTTTTTTTATTCTTGTCACTTTTTTCTTATATTCCAGTTTACCATTGTCTTTAGCATCACCTTTTCATCTAAAACTTGAATATTAATTTATAAAAGACTATGCAAGCCATAAATTTTGAACAATTATATAAAATGAATGGTAACCACTGAAATTCTTTTCTCTATCAAACATTCGTATCTGTGGAAGTAATTCTTCTATCCTGGCGAGATAGTCTAAGGGAAAATTTGTCATTTAAGAAAATAAAAGCATCATGCCCACGGAAATAAGAGGGCGTTTTTTTACAATGACACTGTTCATACTCGGTCTGTCACCGAAAATATAAAAAGTAGCCTCTTTTTCGTAATTTTTGTAAATGCATCGGATTTCCACGCCCTAAGATGGCGTGAACACACGCGTCCATGCGCTCAGCACGCGGGTGGATAACTTCCAACGTGTCATCTGCGTGTGACATCTACCCAAATGTTTCAATGTCGTTGACCCAAAATGAAAATGCCAATGTTCTGATCTTTTCGTTTTGGGCCAACAAGAGATTATTGAATAAAATCCAATCCGATCATTTTGCTCGGAAATGCTTCTTTAGCTCGGAGGGCAAAATTCATAACTTTGAATGGC
>JAYJMB010003530.1:0-11930 GCA_036873735.1 Pouteria campechiana
CTCTCTCTCTCTCTCTCTCTCTCTCTCTCTCTCTCTCTCTCTCTCTCTCTCTCTCTCTCTCTCTCTCTCTCGTTGTTGCCGCGGAAGCAGCTGAACCTGTGCCAGACCGTCCTTGGATGTTGGTTGATTTTTCAGCCATTTCCGCTGAAAGCTTCTGATTCATCAGCTTGCTACCAGTTATCACAGAAGGGAGGAGATGTTAATGGGGTAGTTTTGTCTCTCTAGAAAAAAAGGGGTGGGGGGGAGAGATTAGAAAGTGTGCTTCCAGCAGCTCACGGCCGGGTGACAGTGCACAGTGGCCAAAACTTAATATGGAATATAGGCAGCTCATGGATGCAAATTACCCGAGTTGAAATGGTAACTTCAGCACATGACATTCTTCACCATTCATCAATGCAAGGCAGGCAAGCAGTGTATTCCATCTGATTTGATTAGTCGGGTTCAAAGATCCAGCCAATAGCATTACTTGGAGGATGCACTTAATTAGGATTAATTCTAAACATTAATAGAAGCAGCATTTGCATGTATACCTGCTCCTTTTGTTGGTAACAGTGAGGATTACAAGCAGCATCTGCATATATACCTTCTGCTTTTGTCTGTAACTGTAAGGCAGCATATGCATATATACCTCCTCCTTCTATGTGTAGTTCTAAGGGTTATTTTAGAAATGTGTACCAAGTTTTCTTTAAACTGGAGACCAACAACACTTAATAAAATGAACATTAAGGCTCCATTTGGGAATGGAGAAAAGAGGGAGGAGAAGTTAAACTTTTATCATATTTTTAACTAATTTTAATAGAATTTGACATTTTAACCATCTCATAATTTCATCTTTTTTCATTGTTGCTTGTATTTTAAATAATAATTTGTCATTTTTTTTATAAAAAATCTACTTATTTTATCTTTATTTATTTTATTTTTAATTATTATCCACACTTCATACCCACTCTTTTCATAGACATTTCCATATTTTTTTTCCTATATCCTTTCTCTAGTTTCCAAATGAACCTAGAGTTTTTTAATTATCTAGAAAATAAGCACTACCATTTATTCCTATTATATTCCTTCTAAAAGCCCCATATTATCCCTCTAACTACTCTTTCATTTTCATTCCTCGCGAATAAATAACTAAGAGATTTTGATCAAAATAATAAGCCATTTAAGATTTTAAAATGTTTAACATTTGTTTTAAATGATTGTGAGGATCACCAACACAATTGCCATGATTATAAATCTTTTTATATATATTTGCTAATATTTTAAAATATAAATATATTTAAAAATTACAATAAAATATACAACTTAGTGTGTAAATTCTTCTTAATAAAAGCAAAATAAATTTTCAACACTGTTTCTTGGAGAAAAGGTGACATAAATGTAATCTTGTAATTAACTCTTTGTATGTGGTGTCGTTTAGCTATTTTCTTATAAGTAAACATTGCACGGACAATCCTCGATGTTGCCCATGTTCAAAAGAACCCTTCAGTTTCTTTTCCCACCAATTCAATGATTAGCTGGCCAGATTGGAATAAAAAAATGAGGTAAATATTTTATTTTTCAAGGATTAATTTGGGCGATGTATCTACTATCCACTAACTATTTTTTTCCTTTTTAGGGTTACCTATTTTTTTATCACTGGTCATAACAGCATAGCTGAAATGACTCCCCATGGCACTGACACCATTTCTTTTGCGTCTTGTTTGCTTTTCCAATCCTGTTCATCCCACCATCGTCCAATCCAACAGGGCCGAATCTCTGATTAACGGATGGTGTATTGGTGTCACGACCGATAAAGATGCTGATCGATCATGTTAGGCAGAACACGAGCACGTGTGGCGCATTGGAACACATCTTGACACATTTATTTATAGTTCAACAGATTCCCCATTTACATGAGACATCATCTGACATATATGCCTGATTTAATTGCTCCAGGACAACTATATTTTCACAACACGTTGCATGATAGTACTCGCTACCTAGCTAGCTAGGAGCAACTCCATCTTCAATCCGCACCACTGCTTTTGGACGTGCAATCCGATTTTCTCGGCTAGTAAACAAGCGAGGATCAGGTCGAGGACAGCGCTCTACTTGACAGGTGAAGTTCACTATAGGATGGGCCCCACGTGCTATATTTTTAATATCTAACTGTCCATTTTATTTTATTAAAATTTTAATATTATGAGTTAAAAAACCGAAAATATTGAATTTTTCATGAAGATGTAAGAATAAAAATTCTAAAATATATATTTTAAAATTTATATCACTAGTGCCATAATTTATTAAATATAAATTTATTTTAAACACAATGCACAGATCTGATAAAAAATATAAAAAACATTGTTAAGAAAATGATGCCTACATGCGTTGATGGTTTGTTTCTTATCTCGTGTGTTAATGATCATAGGCAGTACAGAGAATCAATGGCTACAAAATTTTTTATAATAACTTTAATTGAAAGGAAATGATTGATAAATACTTTAAATCGTGATAATATACTATGAAGAACCTATTTTTGATAATGAAGTTCTATCTCTCGACAGAGCTGCTTGCTCTCCTAAATCCGCGTCACTAGTAAACCGTCCTGGATATCTGATGGAATTCTAACCTTCGCCCACCGCGGCTGTTGTCTGGTTAAAAAAGCGCCAAAGCCAGTGTAGGTAAGCCATTGGTCATGCCGATTAGCATGCAGCTCTCACTCCATCACATGCATCTATTTTACTACTATTCCTTATCAACCATGTTTTGAAAAAAAAAAACGAAAAACAAAAAATCTATTATGAGATACGAGGGCAAAGAAAAGAATAGAAAAAGCAGACAAAGGATTAAAATGAATATTACAACTGTTTCAGAATAAAAAGGGCAAACAGAGAAAAAAAAGGATGCAAACGAGGTCATAAGTTCTAGACAGTAATTAAAAATAAAATGAATAAAGGTAAAATAAATAAAATTTTATTAAAAATATAAGATTAAAACTATAAACAATAATAAAAAAATAGAGTTATCCTGATAAGTGGGGATATATAAGTGTCAAATTAATTAAAAATTGGTGAGAAAGGGAAGATTGTTATCATTATTTCTAAATTTTGGTCGTTACAAAACAGGGCCCAATTTTTGGAACTTGGAAATGATTATACAAGCTAACATTTTCCAAAATATTGGCATATTCGGCATCATATAAATACTGGATAAAAATGATTTTCCAGTGATTAAAAAAAAAGCCAACATTGATGCTCAAATGGATAATTACATAGACTGGCGTCAAGAAGGGTGAGATGCCTGCATCATTTTTAAGAGAAGCACAAACATCTGGTCATTTCGTTTCACGAGAGAAGTGATCGCGTACACTGATATGCTTATTAGCTTTGCGTTTGAGCGACGAAGCATTTCAAATGCTAGGACTGCAGTTCTCCAATGCAAAGCGCTACTCAAATTCGGAAAATACACGGCGGCAAGATCATGCTCGAGTGGGCGTCAGGATACTGTCTGTAACAATGAATTTCAACGGCGTAATTGCCCCACCAACCAATTTTTTTACCCATGCATGTGGATCACCTCCATGACGGTCAAATCGTCGGCCGTCGCCTTGACAATACCACCATTCCTACCTCGGCCATCTGCGTTTTAAAGTCTTAAAGATGGAGGGTTCCAATCATCGGACCTGCTTTGCATGGCCCCCACATGGAGAGACGGATGACGTCCTTCCTGCGTCGCGACTTACAGCAGCCGAACTCGACCTTGTAAATGCACAGAACCGCAGAGGAAGCCAAAAAGTAGAGAATTAAAGCCACCGTTAAAAATAAAATAGAAAGAGAGCGGGGAAGGAAAAGGAGAGAAATTTCCGACCATCTCTACCTGAGAGCCTTCGCTTTGCTCTCTTCGAGGGAAAGAAATCATGGGTTTTCTCGACAGTTTCCATCAACCCGACATACACCGTTAGCTTATGGTGTATGCCTCTCTCACGTCGAAGGCCACCGTTACAAGAAGCCTAGTGCAATGAAACCCATTTCACCGATTTCCTCCTCTCTTCCACTTTAGGGTTAGGGTTTCGAGTTTTCTGGTGGGTTTCCTTTTGTGCTTGTTGACAGAAATGGAGGATTATTCTCATCTGGGGTTGAATTCTTCTCGAGGTAGCTTTCTCTATGCTTCTCCCGCACTTGCACCGAGCAGTTCGGTGTACGGTAGGTCCAGCAGCGGTCCCAGCGTCCAGCAGCCTCTGCCAATGACCTCTTTTCACCATCAGCCCACTAGTTGCTTTCTCCCGGAAGCCTCTCCCAGCGTAAAAAACGAAGGAGGGCGGTCTTCGTCACATCAGCAGCTGCAGGAATTCCACTACCCGTTGGTGGTGAGGGGAGTCGGAGGAGGCGAAGATCAAGGGCATGGAGCAGTGCAACGACTGCACGGCGGTGGGAGTTCGAGCGATGTCGATGCCATCAAGGCGAAGATCATCGCCCACCCTCAGTATTCTAGTCTCTTGGAAGCATACGTGGATTGCCAAAAGGTAAAAAGAGGAGTCATGGAGGAGGAGGAGACAAGGGTAGAGAGAATTTCTAATTTGCGTTTGCTTTGTTTAGGTTGGAGCTCCACCTGAAGTAGCGGCACGCCTTGCCGCGATCGGACAGGAGTTTGAAACTCGACAACGATCGATGGTTAGTTGTCGAGATCCAGCAGCTGACCCGGAACTTGATCAATTCATGGTAATTCGCGGAATTTGACGTATGTTTCATTTATTTTTTTTTCCTTCTATTAATCTTTCTGACAGTCTTCCCATCTGGGTGTTTTCCCCCTTCTCTTCTTTTCTCTGATTATTCCATCCTCTACGGGGACTGAAATCCCTCCTTTATTGGGTTCTTTTTTTATTTTTTCCAATTTGGGTTATTTCTCCTCTCTTTCCTCGTCTGAAAATTGACAGGAGGCTTACTATGACATGCTGGTGAAGTATCGCGAAGAGCTAACAAGACCTATACAGGAGGCCATGGATTTCATGAAGAGAATTGAGTCCCAACTCAACGTTCTAACCAATGGCTCCGTACGCGTATTTAATTCAGGTAGATCTCTCTCTTCATTTAACACTGCTAGTCCTCAGAATAAAGGGGAGTAGTAAAGGAAGAAAGGAAGGTGGGGAGAAATAAAGAAGCCTTTACCGCAGGAGCCTTCTTTCAGCAATGTCTTTTACTGAACATGGAAAGGGAACATCTATGCAAAGAGAGAATTCCTTGGCAGAGATGCAAACTTAAAAATGACTAGGGTGGACGCCTTGCTTCTTAACGAAGCTCTCGAGTACAAACACGGCTCTGACTGTTCCCGCTAGCCTCTGGGCTGTGCCAGTCCGTAATTGCCTCCCCTCCCCTCCCCTCCTCCTAGACCCTATAATACCTGCAGGTAGCGACTGGTCACGAGTCTATAGTGTCAGGAGTTAACATTTCCCTTCCTTCTAAATGAACAAAGACAAAAGGCTTCTTAGGATATATTGGGACGCACGTCCGTTTCTAATCGGTTACAGTTTTTGGTGCAGACAACTCTGCTAGGACAGACCATTCGATCTTAGGAATTTTGTTATGGGCAGCATTCTTAAAATGGCGCCATTTATTATACACAAGGAATGCATCGTATGGTCTTGTAGATAGACGGCTGGATAGGCACATCGGTCTACCATATTGGTGTTCGTCTAGTTTTGCCTTATCATCTGTCTCCACTATCCCCATCTTATCTTTTATTATTTTAGTGCAGAATTTTAAATGAAAAACATTGGATGCTGTCTCTGAACCGCCTGTATGCAACTATGCATCTATAGATCAATAGGACATTTTCAGGATTCTTCCTATGGTGAACCTATTTTTTATGTTTTTATATGGCTTCCACCTATGATTTATTTATTTAGGAGACAGTGAAGTAGGGGACATGAATGGTGAGGATTTTTCTTTTTAATTTTTACTAGTTTTACGTTTGAATATTCATGGCGGTAGATTGGTTTTCCGTACGTCCCAAACGTTCAATGTTTGTTTACCCCCAGCGTAAAAGTGTACATTTTCATCGGATGTTGTGGAAAAGTTACAAAATGGTGGGACTAGATGCCTTGCAATGTGGAGAAGAATCAGTGCGTGCAGTTGTAACTGCCTGCAACTGTAGATGTTGAGGGCCTTTTTTGCTTCCTTTAAGGGCGAGCATGGGCATAGTTGGTGTTGGAAGAGAGATGCTATGGAAAACTTCAACTTGACATATGACATGGTTTTGAACAAATGTGGAGGAGAAATTCATGTCTATCATGATAAAGATAGAAAAAAAAAAGAGAGTAAAAATCACATGGCCCAAAGCACTTCACCAAATCCTTGCAATTTATCAGTTTGCTTAGGTAAACGCTGGATTGTACCGCTAAGTTTGCACGGGCAGCATGCATCGGTATTTGAAAGTACAGGCCGTTCAACTTTGGCTGATACCTGGAATAAAAGGGTGCCTTGCTCCATGTGATGTACTTGGAGTTCCTTTGCACTAAGGTTTAGCTATTTTTCGCAAATCAGGCAACATAGCTGGTTAGTTTGTATCTTCATTTTAAAACATTTCACATACAGCGGTGTTTCTAAAATATACCTCTCAAAAAATATTTCTAAATGGATGATGGTTAGCATCATGGAACTTTTGGCAGTGTCCCTTCAGTAAAGTGAAAACCCAAACAGCTGGCGCTAGGCTATGGTGTTTGTTGCAATGATGAGAAGCAAGAATGTAGAGCTTGATAAAATTATATCCTAGCTTCATGCATCAACAACTGATTCAAATACTTTTTGGTTATTTAACATGGTGGACGGATTGTGGAGAGGGAGAGGAGAATATCACTGTTGGTTTATTTGGATTCGAAGTGGGTCCTTCAAAGGGAAAACACTCCAAAAGAAAATCATGAACCTATGACATGTCTAATTTGGCTGTCATAGGCCTTAAACCCAAGGAATTTCATTGATTGGTAAACTCGTCTGGGCAAAATAGCAAAATATCTGAAAGCAGTTGTGGAATTGACTGAACTTTTGCAGGATAGCTCGACTTGCTCAATTCAGGAAGTTTTAAGTTAGAATTGTTCTATTCAAGCCCTGTGATTAAATTTTGATGAGCTGCAAGTAGTAAAATTGAACATTTAACAAGAATTCAACGAAAATGTTATTTTCGTGCACAAATTTTTTGAATCTGGTAGATTGTGCATTGGCCGAGTCACTGTGTTTAACTAAAGTTTACAAAATCTTTCTTTGGTTATTAATTGCTTTGAATATTTAGGTTGAAGCATATATTGTTATAACTATTTGGTAGGTGGGCATATCTGCAACTCAGCAATAAGAAACCAATGCGTATTTGAACCAAACAACTCCACTATTGACAGTTGTATAATTGGGACCTTAACTATATTAATTGTCTAGCTTGCCATTTCTCATTTTTATCATCGTTTAGTTCTGAATGAAGGTCTACGTTGGCTGCTGTTTCATTCATTGCTTACTTTTTCTCCCCTTTTGTGGAAAGTGTGTTTTTGCAGCTAATATTCCTTTCGTGCATGTGGGATTTATTTTTAAACCTGTACCTCCTTGTACAGCTAAAAAGCTACTGCATTTTGATTGGACTCAGGTTCATGCCTAGTTATTACGAATCTGGTGGTCTAAATGCTAAGGGCCAGGCAAAAACCATAGTTCATGTCTTGATTCTCTTCTATATTGAAATAAAATTTCCTATCTTCTTTGAAATAGTTAGCTTTGAGAAATTAGGTGGGTTTTCTTAGGTTTGGATCCTCTCTTTCCTGCTTAGTTTAGACTAAATTCAACATGTTTAATAATACTTTTGATCAATGTTATCAGAACTAGACCAGGTTGTCCAGTTGAATCGGTTCGATAGTGAACCGGTTAGTTGAATGGTTTGGTCTGGCCAAATTTAGTCTAATAATAGTTTTTTAAAAATTTAATATTATTAATAAAATAAAAGGATAGATTAAAGTAGTAAAGTATTATACAAAAGATCTATATATTTAGATTATTATTTATGATTTAAATTTTTTAAATTTATGTTGTATTATTTTTTAAAATATTTTCAAAATAATAAATAATTGGTTCAACCAGTTGAATTGGCTCGTTGAATTGGTTAGAATGTGAACCAAACACCTGATCGGTCAAACCACCAGTGATTTTGATAACATTGCTATTGATATCATCTTTGAACATTGTGTGATCAAAACCGTTTCACCCTGATCGATGTCAAACTTGTAGAACTCATTATCCAGATGCTAGAAGATAATCTAGATTTTTTGTATTTTAATAAGAATTCAGACTTGATTAACTTTCTACAATATCTAGGTTGCTTTTACCACTATAGGAATGTTTAGTTTTAGCAATGATATTTTGTGATTTGTTACTAAAAGATTGTCATAAATTAATTTCATTTTAGCAATGATCTTTTTCTTTTCAACAATTTTAGCAACAAAATATAAATTATTAGCAAGGAATATCTTCTTTGCTGAAAATGAATATTCTTGTAGTCTATTGTGCCTATGTCATAGTTTACGCGAGTTCTCTATGAGATTTTCGTTGCCATTTTATATGTCTAAAATGGTTTTAGGTTGTTCTTTTAAGTAGTCAGTTATGGTTTCTAGGTTTCCAACTGTATTTCATTGTCATTTAGTCTGAAGTGCATCTAATCTTCACAATTGTCAAAGTACCATCGTGAATGAGGAATGGAGATGAAAATGATTTCTTATTGGTTTCATAACTTAAAATACAAGTCACAAGGTAACTTGGCAATGGTATCCGAACTGAGATTTTCATTCGCTCTGGTTTTTTAAATCTGAATGTCTCTTGTACTTGGCAAAAGAAGTGGATTTCGGAAGTATGGAAGAGTTACAGTAATCTCATGTGTCATTGTTAGTAAAATTTGCAAGGGACTTTTGGTGATTTTAATGTAGTAAAATCCTTCTCACGAGCTTTTGCAAATGTTTTTCGAATGACTGATATGACATGTACCAAATGCTAAAATTGTACTGTAGCAGTCTGCATTTCGTGTCTGTTGAAAGTAAGCAACGGGTAGCATGAACTCTAAAAATGTGAGAAAGTAGAAAAGTTCGTGAGTCATAGGGAATCATGAAAGGAAAAGAAATAGTGGCCTAGTATCTAGACTAGCAAGCGCATATGGATGAAGCTAGGAAGAAATGGACGACAATCCTTTATCTTATCTCTAATGTTTCCTACATGACCTTTTGAAATGCTGCATAGATTATTTCCATGATTTCAGGAAGAGATCCAGTGTGACAAATCTATTATCAGGACAGCTTCTAAGTCAAATAATCTATTTTTGACTGGATCTTCCTTCCATATGCTATTTTAATGAATTCAGTACCCATCCTTCTAGGAGATCGAGTGAGATGGAGGGGCTCAAGATCAAAACATTTAGTTTATTACATTGGTATTGATCTAAAGATTAGATTGATTCTCTTTAAAACAGGTGTCAAAGACAACAGCTCTTCCCGTGACATTGTCTCCAAGTAAAACTGTATTTGCAGTCGATGCATGCTGAAAATGATAGGAGGCGGGCCTTGAGATGCTTCTAATGCTGGCTATGATCCAGTTGAATGAATGATTCATTAGAAGTTACTCATCTTCACTTTCACCCTTGTGCACTGGATCTCATTACATCCATCACCCACAGCTTATACAATCAAATGGGACCCATCGTACTGTTCATCAAAGTGTTGAATGATTGTCTTGCCAACAGCCTAAATGCTTTAATCAATTTTCTGTACACAATTTGCATGTATTGACCCAAAAGATATAAAGCATGATAAGTGTGTTCTGCCAAAAGTTGTGACTAATGGATATTTACATTGATGAGGGTGTGTTTGCTTACCAGAATGGAGAGATGTTGTCATGATAATTGTTTGCCCTAGTTTTTATTTACATTATATTTTAACGTATTATTTTTTTGTACATTGTTTGTTGCCCTATTTGAGTTTTGCATAAAAAAGAATAGGAAGACGAAGGAAAAGCAGCCAAAAGTGGTCATTACAGAGTATTGTGTTGATTTTAAAAACAAGTTCAAGTTTTAAAAATATTTTGATATTAAGGTTTGTCACTATAAATCATTATCATGATATTTGTGCCACGTGACCCCTAAATGGTGAAATATTTGAATATTATGACATTTTTTGCTCGTGAATTATATTATTGTGATATTTGCTGCAATCTATTACAATGTGAAGTGACTGATGGATTCCCAGTGCTGTTATTGAGCTAATGTGGCCTTCTTTTTGTATTGAATTCCTCACCCGAATTAAAATTTGCATATACTGATTTTCTTATACCGGGCGTTCAATTCGCATTATATGAGGTGTGAGTTGTAGGATTCATGACTGACATGCAATATGGTTGTGTTTGATATCAAATTCGAGCGTGGGTTTGCTTAGGTTCTGTAATTGGAGTTTTGCTCATAACCTGATCGTTAGCCAAAGTTACTTCTCGAGTGTTAGTTTTGCACAAGTTCTCCCTTCCTGGATCTCTAAATTGCTACAGGAAGAATTATCTGGCATCTTTAATTGCATGGAGAGACATGTCAGTGCTATGCAGACTACTCTTTTGTTGATCTGAAGAGCTCAGTTGATGAGGAATACCCTCTAGAAAGAGGAGAAGAAATCCCCATCGTTCTATAACAAAAAGACAAATGTTTGCCGCCCTCATCAATTCCCGATCAATCCAAAGGTTGAGGATTAGATATCTGCCGATGGAGGAGATCCTTTAGGCATTGCATGTCTTCAAACCTCATGCCTCTGAAACATTGCAACATGACCTCTGCATGCTTTATCTTGACATCATTACTAATTATGTATGCAGATGAAAAGTGTGAGGGAGTTGGTTCATCCGAAGAGGACCAGGATGGCAGCGGAGATGAAACAGAATTGCCTGAGATCGATCCTCGTGCTGAGGACAGAGAACTCAAGAATCATCTGTTGAAGAAGTATAGTGGGTATCTGAGCAGTCTCAAGCAAGAACTTTCCAAGAAAAGGAAAAAGGGGAAGTTGCCAAAGGAGGCCAGGCAGAAACTCCTAAATTGGTGGGAGCTCCACTATAAGTGGCCATATCCATCGGTACGTGTTTCTACATTGGTAATGGAGTATTCAATTGCCGGCTATGCAACCATCGGAAAATTGGTATGGCCGGGCTATTTCAGTGTCTAATTGATAATGGTTCAATTGTAGTGGGTCTGGTGCTTGGATCAACTTTCTGGTGGCCCCATGTGATCTGTTAACCGATTATGAGCATTTATTGATTCCATCTAATTCCTATGTGTGATTCTTTTTCGCTATCTTTTCCACTTAATTAGATGATTAGAGACTTTGTGATGATTAGATGTTTTTTCGCTCTCAGCATCCTGTTGGGAAAACCATTTATGGGTATTCCTCCATTGCTTTTCCCGAGATTGATGGAGGAGATATTGGGGCCCGAATCCTTTTCTTTTTATCAAGTCCCACATGGCTGAAAAGCTATAGGTCTACCTGTAGGTTAGTGGCTGTTTAATAGATGCTGTACTATTGTATTTTTTTAATGGTCATTTGATACTTTGGGCAAAGCTGTCATGGCAAGTCGTAGATAAAAAATGATGGAAAGAACATTGATGGAAGCATTCGAAAGTTGGTCTTGACCACCACTATTTTTGTGAAATGACCTCTCATTGTACGTGGTTGCTTGGAAGACTTCTAACTATCCGAAACTGCAGTTTCTGTTTTGTTACGCTGATAGTTGATCCAAATACTCTTTGGGTTCCCCAATCAAATAGTAATGGTATCCATGCATGGATGATCAGGTGATACTGAGCTATTCGGTTGGTTAGAAAATAAAATTTTTCCTCAAGTAAATTTTTTATTATTTCGATGTGTCACATGCCTGCAATAAAAATTATATATGTATATATATATATAT